>JAACJT020003199.1:25634-37655 GCA_009936485.2 Gymnarchus niloticus | reverse complement strand
AGCTTGGTCTTCTGAGCGTGGTTTGGTGTTATTAACACAGCTTGGTCTTCTGAGCGTGGTTTGGTGTTATTAACAAAGCTTGGTCTTCTGAGCGTGGTTTGGTGTTATTAACAAAGCTCGGTCTTCTGAGCGTGGTTTGGTGTTATTAACAAAGCTCGGTCTTCTGAGCGTGGTTTGGTTTTATCATTCATATTCTATAATTTATTGTCACCACCCATGGACTTGCCTGGCTTCATGTTTATGTCCACTATTGTATGTTCAGGAGTGAAAGATTAACCCGCCACCCCAATGTTTTGTTTCTGAGGAAGGCCAAATCAGGTGATTATTTTATGTCTGCTAGATTGGGCAAGTCTAATTTTTCACTCACCGTCAAAAACTTCTTGTTCCTATCCTGTAAATGAGAAAGCAACATTGTTGATGTCCCACAGCACTCATTTCCTTTTTGAAATATGGAAATGACCTATAATATCAAATCGACTGTCAGGAGGTTGAGCACTGAGTGACGAAGAACAGTAATTTACTCATTACAAGCCATCATAGCATACTTTGCGCTACTCTACAGAAGCTCGCTGTCAGGATGGGTGGCCAGGCTAACCATCGTGAGCCTCCGCTTGAGCTGACTATCTTCTATTCTCTTTTGTCTTCCAGCGGAAGTATGTCATCGCCAGTATCCTCTTGGTGGCGCTGTTCATCTTGGGCGTGGTCAACTACCCAGACATCCTCTTGGTCCTGCTGCAGTATGTGTTTGGGCCACACAAGATAGCCAAACCCCACTCCGGTTATGTGAGAGTCCCAGATCAGAAGGTGAGTGGAGAACCACGTTGAGAGAAGTCCATTCAAGGAGCTCTACAGTCGTGGATGTCCATGTGCACATACCCAGTGATACAGAATAACAGGATGGAGGGACTCGCAATCCTTACGGGACACTGTAATATGGGGGTGAGGCACGTGCTTTTTGCCACCTCCCACCATGACATCACTTGACGTGAACAAAAATTGAAATATCCCCAAGCGTGCTAGCCATTAAGGCTGACATGACATTAACACTGAAGGCACCGCATCCCACGAACGTTCAATAGAAGCTCATTTAGATGCATTGCACTCCTAAAGAGGTCAAATGAAGGACGACCCAAACAGAACAACCTGGAGGACATTTTTCCACCCATCTGTAAATATTTATTGTGTTAAGAGATGGAAGGAAATGAGAGCCTGTCGCAGAGCCGGGCATTGCGTGCAGGAACATCTGGTCCAGCAGGTCTCAGTTCTAGAGGGTCTGACTGTTAGCGCACACGCTAACCGGGAACAATGCTGGCAGAATTACGCTGCTAATTGCAGATCAGCCTCCGTTCTTTTGGATCTTGTTTCATTCGGTTGGGTCAGATAAGATTTCAGCCGGTTTTCGGAGAATTCCTTAGGCTGTAAGCGATCGGCACACCCTCCGCAGAGCCGGTCTGGCTCTCCACCGATGAGATCTGGTGTTTTCTTTCCTGCCTTTGCTCCGAATCAGGCATGGGCTCGGGATGCAGCTCCCGTGAGCTTTCACCATCCCCCACAGCCGCTTCGAGCCGAGGAACTCCGACTCGGGTCTGTGCTGGGCGTACTGTGCGCTCCATACTAATGACAGCTGGAGCACTGCACTCACACCCACGCTGTTGCCCGGCTCTCCAGCCAATCATGGCGTGGAGCTGCCGCCTCCTTCAGAAGAATGGCAGCACTCTGGGAATACACTGACCTCTGCAATGCAATATAATTTGACTCCAGTCTTGAAAACGCCATCTTCTCCCTTGTGGTTCTTTGACACCGTGGTGCAATGATGGTTTATGTTGCTCATGAATATTCAAGTCTTTCTTGCCCCGTTATCCCCACGCTTTTCAGTGGAGGCACTCGCTCAGGCAGCGTTTTGGTACGTCGGGCCACCTGTCAGTTGAAGGCTTGCGTCTGCAGGGACTGTGTGTCTTTAGTCACGCGACACGGGGCAGCAGTTCCGGGGGCATTGACGGCTTTCTGAGGCCTCATTGGTTGATTGAATGACAGAGATCTCGATGTTACTGTTGTACATGTTTCATGGAGGTCGGGGAATGACGCATGGACAAATGATCACAGCCGCTTGACAGAAGGACACGTTTGCTTCATAGGATTCATCAGGGAAGGGAGAGGCTCAGACTGCTTCCTTGTCTCGGGTCACATCTGAATTTCCACTTCCTGTCACTCAGGTCCCCTGCCATTACTCGGTGGTGACAGAGTAAATTTGCCTCTGGTTTATTTGCTGAAGCCCATGGAATACCAACTTTAGACTGAGCGAAGGCCATGGGAGGAAGCTCATTAAAGCCCCTTTCGCCTCAGAAATATGATGTGATGATGAGAGAAAGCGATTCGTGTCTGAGGAGAGGCCGGCTAACGATGCTGCCTGTTCGTTTCGATCAAATCCTGGAGTGACCGAGCCCGAGTAAACGTTAGCCATGCTGAAACGATGATCGTAAAGCAGAGACTTCGCACCTGGGTTTGGGCTCAGAAACATTCCGAGCTGCGGCTGTGTGCAGTGCATTTGATGAAGTCCGTGGGCTACCTCGCTGTGACCCAGCATGCCATTCCAGGACAGATTTGTGTTTGGTCAGCCTCTGACCCACAATGCCGTGGGGCTGAAGTGCTGAACGGAGGTTGAGTGGGAATACAAGTTTCCTTTGCTCCAAATTACACTACTGAACTAATTATTTGGAGATTTAAGTCACTCCAGCAGATGTTTTGTGTGTAAACTGGGCCATAATTAAGATGTTTTCTGAATCATGTGGTGCTGTAATGCTCCCAAACCCAAACCATTAGTCACCACTTCAGGTTTTAGAGTGCTCTCCTCAGCTTCCCTGCCCCTGCAAAATGCCCAGATGGTGACGACGGGCCATGGTGCAGACGTCGCCGCGTTGGAGGTTCGGGGAAGAGCCGTTCTCCCGGACCACTGACGGTGATTGGTTCAGACCAGCCTATTAAGGTCTCCAGCCAACCAGAAACACAAAGACTGGCCACCACAGGCCAGCACGTCAGTTGTCTTTCACGGCCCCCACGAGGCAGGGAGCAGAGGGCCGCGTTCCCCCCCTCTTCTCTTGATGCGTGCTGCTCCTTGAACAGCCTTCACGGTAGAATGGATATGTTTGCATCACCAGGCCAGCTCTGATGTTGACGTCTAGTTGGGGCTAGATTTTCATCTTGATTGCATTTGACTGTGTTTCACATATAAATCCACCTGGAGTGCAGCAGTTCCGGGGGACCCGGGCAAAAATTGCACGGCGAGATGCAGTCAATTTCAAGGGACAGGAAGTGGAGAGGAATGTGGAGCGCTCCAGAACTGGGCCTGGCCACGAGCTCGACAGTCCTGCCGGTGTCTTTGTCCACATCTGTGAATCTGAACAAATCGCTTGAAAGGTATCACTTCAAAGTAATTAAGTCGTGGGTTTACTCGTCTGGTCGTTTTTTCACGGTGTCCCCTCGAGCTCCCTCGACCGCCTTCAGACGTCTCCTCCATTTCCATTCCCAGCATGGTTCACACGTACTCGCGTATCAGACTGGCAGTAATAATATGGATTTTCAAACTGCAACAGTAAGCGAGATGTTTGTTGACGAGCTGGGAATCAGACGGCGGATCATTTAAGTGATATGTGGGGGCCGGCGAGGATCCAATTTCGGTTGTATTTAAATTTAAATTGTATACTGCCTCATCGGTGCATTGTGGGACAGCGGCAGGCGTGAAGACCCGGAGTGCGATGTCTTCTTTTCCCCTGCTGTTAGGATTAATGTAATGACTCATCTGCTGCTATGGGTCTGCCTGGGGTCCTCCGCAGCCGACTCTGTGACTCGGTGTTGCTGGGACTCCACACTGGGGCACAGATACTCTCTGCAAAGCTGCTTTGATGATAAATCAGTTCTCTCCTCGTCCATGTGGACGTTGCCGTAAATTAGGTTAAAATCAGTGGCGAGGAATGAGGTTGCGGTCTACTTTGCTTGATACACATGAGGGCTTCCACACACCCGTGGCCGGTAACACCCTTTAGGGGTGTAATTTCACCAGCGCGTGCCGTGCTGTGCTTTGTACTCCTGTTTTGTAATCCCGGAGAGGAGTTATGTCTGTGATCACGACATTCTGCAGTCAGTGAGGTGTTGCTGGCCGTTCGTTTTCCAGAATAATATGTTTACTTCATTACCGGTGCTGCAAAAATACTTGCGATTGACTGTTCGAACACGGCCTGTCAGCCTGACATAACTTCAATATTTTTCTGTTAATGCATCGACTGTTCCACGGCGTCAGTGTAAAATCCATTCTAAATATTGTGATGTGCCGGCCTTATTTATCACTCAGTACTTTTCTTCTGCACAGTCTATCCTTGTAAATCCTCACCTTTCCTCCTCATAACACGATACAGCCAGAAGTATGTGGACAGCTGCTCTTACCTAATGTCATTCCGAAACCCAGGGTATAAATAGGAAGATCATCCTCCCTTTGCTGCTGTGATAGCCTCTGCTCTTCTGGGAAGGCCTTCCATTACCTGCTGGCACATTATTGGTGGGATTTGCTGCCATTCACCCCTAACAGCATCGGTGAGGACAGCTATCAAAGCTGGGCGATCAGGCCTCTTTCTGCTCTGGCCACATCAGAACTGATCTCACGTTGCCACCTCACTTGCTGTTGACCAGTGCAGAAATTTGACAAACTCACTTGTTGGAAAGCTGGCATCCTATGAAGCCAGCAGACAGGGAACGTTCCCACAACGTGCAATAAAGTTCTCGTTACACTCTTAACGTTCCTGTAACGTGCCTGTAACGTTCCCGGTTGCCTAGGTAACCTCTTTGGTGTGACATTCTCCTGAAAATGTTCCTTGCTGGAATTTGCATGGCTGTGTGCTTTATAGTGCATTGTATGAGAGGTCAGTGTGGCTTAATTAGTCAATCCCAGTAATTATGAGGGATTTGCACATCATTTTGGCTGTACGTGAGTAACGTGATGTGGGTCTGATAACTGAGCAGATGTAAATGTAGTCTTCCACCCAGGCAGCTATGAACAGAGGCCCACGGAAATGAAAAGAACGGTTCAATAATTTTGGGTCTGTGCTCTTCACTCCCATTGTCTCCCCTCACAGAATCACCTCAGGACAAAAAAACCCGAATGAGCTTTTAGCGGCGGACGGAGCCCGGCAGTTTTTACGGTGCTGTTATCGATCTCGACCTTGTTTCCATTACGATTAAATGTCGCCTTGGGGAAAGTGTGCTTTGTCGAGAGCTTTGCAGAAAAATGCACCGGAGAGCTGTAAGGAATTGTCACCCAAGTCTACAGCTGCCAAGAGCCGTGGCCAAAGATCTGACACGTTCCCTCTGATTTGGCCCCTTCTGCCTTTGTCGTGAGTGCTCTCTCGGCACACAAAGACTGTAACAATCCCGATGCTGGTGCTTCCTTAAATCTTCAGACAATTTCCTATATTTTCCAAGACTTTTAGCCCCTCTCCCCAGATAAGGCTGGAGCGACGTTTGAGTTGCACATATCGACTACTCGCTCTCGAGAGTCAGACACCAGTCGTTCAGCACAACGAGTCGGCCGCCGATGAGCACCTTTCACTTGTGTTTTCGGCTCTGCGCGGTTCTACGTTGCTTTGTTAAGGTGAGTTGTTCCATGACGAGTATTATTACGCAGATGCATGAGTTTACCAAACACAAACACACCGATTATCGAAATACAGTGATCATCCTTTCTGACTGTACTCCCACATCTTCACTCTGTCGATGGCTCGCTGCTGTTCTCAAGAGCATATTTTCTCAAAAGCAGGAGAAATGACTCGGTCTCTCCACACCTGAACTAACATCATGTACCGTCGGTTCAAAGTGTCCCACAACAAACGAAAGGCTCTGACCACAAGATGGGGCAGCGCCTTCCATGGCATGGCAGTTATTTGCCCGCCAAAGAAATGGACGTGTCACCTTCTCCCGAAAGCGATAATTGTTATGGACAGCATGTGACAGTCTGCCGGCTGAAGCAGCTAATTTTCAGATGCTGGATGAGATGTTTCCCGGCAGCCCGCGTTGTGATGGCTGTAAGGGATTTGTGGAGAAGCTTCATCTCTGATAATCAGAAGGCATTAAACCACATTAGAGTGAGTCCACAACGGGAGGAAGGGGGTGAACAGGAAAAGGCAGGAACTCTCGTGAAGGCTCAGGTGAAGGTTTCAATGAACAATATTAATAGCTGGAGCATTATGGCGGGGGGGCATTCAGTCCTAATGTCCGCAGTCTTTTCAGTTACCTGCTAATCTACACCTGCTCCCTCCAGAGTGGATACTCACTGTTAAAAAAAAAAAAAAAAAACAAGAGTGGAGACAGTCCCAGCATGCATCAGTGCTCACCCTGGGCCGGACGCTGGCTCGTGCTTTGGTAACACGGCAGTTGATGTGCCCACAATGTCCCACCTCCAAAGACTGACTCGCAGGCAGAATTTGTTTTCAAAGTGGGATTTAATTATTCCGTCACTCCAATTTGTCAGCTGAGGCTTCCCTGCTGGATTTGGCCAGTGATGTTTGCGTTGTGTAAGCCTGCCTCCTGGACAAGGCTGTGCTGTAGGCTCCTGGCTTTTCTCAGGACTTTCCAAAGTTCTCGGTTATATTTATCGACGTGAAGACCGCCGACATTCAGCCTGAGACGATCAAGTGGTTTGCTTTTATAAAGCTCCATGTCAAATGTGTCCCCATTGGTTCAGGCTGCAAGTTTGGAGTAACGTGTCATGCATGATCGCATTTATCCACAGACAGTGAATGCAATTCATGCCCAGAAAAGGACATGCGTGTCTGAAGATAAGGTCTTGCTGCCACATTTGGGTTAATCTAGATTTCTTTAACAGCCAGACGCTAATGCTATCTATGGCTTGCGTCGTTCTGCTGTCTTAGCTAAGAGGTTTGCATTATCGCTAGGCTCTTGGTGAGTTACTATGGAAGTTCTGCCCCAGCTGAAGTGAGCCACTGTGGGTCAAGCAGTTGACAATCTGCTGCCCCTCATTTATGATCCGCTGTGTGTATGTTTGGTATGCTCTGTCTGGAAATGCCTGAATGATAGTTTCAGTGTCTTGCGTCCTCCCACCTGTCATCAAGCGGAGCATTATGGGATTATCAGGTAGCCACCTTACTCACCTGGGCTCTGCAGCACTTGCTGGATTCATACAGAGCCCTCAATAATGATCTTCTCTAAACTCAGCTTAGTCAGGAAGGGAATCTCTGTGACAACATGAGTCAAAGAGGCTGACCGTGAAATGAAAGGTGTGTTTGATACGGGTTAACTCTTTTCTTTTGTTTCAGGATTAACTCTGCTTGACTTATGCACTCGGGAGCATAATAAATTTGAATTTAGAATAGCTGCTTTACATCATGTTAAAAGCTCAGTTTACTCTTTAGTAATCCGGATTCCTGGTTGTTCCTGGATTATAGCATTGCAGGGCATGTGAAAAGTCAAAGTCACAACGTCGGTACATTGTGGGACGGTCAGATTGTCCCGGAGTACAGGAATGTGCACCCTGCAAAGACGCACATCATCCCAGCTTGTGAAGAACATCTATGTTAGATTCTAGGATGTTCTACATCTTAATCTCCATTCGCGCCAATGAGTTCCTCCTCTCGTGTAACTGTGGTTAATGTGAGAACAGTTCAGACTGCTCATTGAATTCCTGTTGATGGTCTGCAGTTTGCTGTGGTGGCACGGCTTCATGCCGGCTTTCCCATAATGCGCTGTGACATTAGAGTCACAGTCGAAATGCTGTCGGGATTCAAGGAGATGGAATCGAACCCTCGTTTCCCATGTCATCCAGCAGCGGCTCGGGCAGCTTTACTGCTGCTAACAGTCGTTCACACCAGACCGGGATCTATGAATTTTCCCCATCTGTTCTCTGTACACTTCCTGTCACCTCATTCTCACGTTTCAAAGGATTTATCTTCATATCTTCATGTTAACAGCTTAGCCTGCAAGACTGTGCTCTGCATGCACCTGAGAGCTTTTCTGTGCGTCTCTGCCTGAGCGGTGCGGAGTTCATTTTGAAGACACACACGTTCTGTCGTCACGCTCAGCCCTGATTCTCTGATGTCCATTATTCCTTTTTCCTTTAAAATGTAAAGATGATCAGCCAGCCTTTAGGACTCACGTTGCTCAGAAAGAGCAGCCTTATACTGTATTTGTGTAGTTCGACCCTCAGGGCCTCTGTAACACTCACCCCTCCCCTCGTACCCTCAGCCGCTGAAGCTCGCCTGTGACACGTGCAGTGTGGTTTCCAGCTCGGGCCAGATGCTGGGTCGAAACGCAGGCACCGAGATCGACCACTCATCCTGCGTGTGGCGCATGAACAACGCTCCCACGCGCAGGTATGAGCGTGATGTGGGCCACCGGACCACGCTGCGGGTGGTCTCCCACACCAGCGTGCCCCTCCTCCTGCAGCGCCAGCAGTCCTTCTTTGGCCAGGCCAACGACACCGTCTACGTGGTTTGGGGGCCGCTGCGTAACATGCGAAAGGACGGCAAGGGCGTGGTCTACAACATGCTGCAACAGGTGATGAAGAACTACCCTCACGCTCGCATCTACGTCACCACGGAGGAGCGCATGAAGTACTGCGACCGGGTCTTCAAAGAAGAGACGGGCAAAGACAGGTGGGTGTGGCCGTGTACATACAGTACGCCTGCTAGGTTCTTCCGTGCTGATGTCGGTCATGTTAGCGTAAATCCCGCTCACAGCCGTGTCACACGTCTCCGTCTGGCTGAATTCCACCTGTATTAAGTATGCGGGTGTCCTGATTCTAACGCCTGTTATCCCATCCCTCATGATGGAATTGGGTCAGCCTGGGTAACCCTCAGCTAATTCCATCCCACAAGCAGATGTCTAGAGAAACCGGACTTGCAACCCGAGCGTCCACTTCCTCTCCCCCCGAGAGAGTTTTCCCCTGAATAAATTTCAGTCCTCTGCGTTAGAAGGCCGATCTGTCAGTGTCTTTTTTCCTAGGCTCTCTGCTTCACCCATCTGTCATGTCTTCACACACCCAGCAGTCGGACGTTCCCTCTGTCCATTCAGCCCGCTGCTCTGATTGCAGTTTAAATGGTTTTGTGTGTCCAGATGGGTCCTTCATCCCAGGATACTGCCATCAGCTGTCAGAGCCCCGTAATTTGGGCATTTGGGGCTGGCTCCTCTGATCTGTACTTGGAGTGACCCTGCAGAAGTCAGGGCCGCAGCGGGTAAAGTGGAAACGGAGGTTTATTCGGAATGGACAGGAAGTGGCTTTCATCCGGTTTCTGGTGCCTTGCTGCCGGTAGAGAAGATGTCTGCTCCTGTGTTACACTAGCCGATCTCTCGCTCATCAGTGAGTGATAACAGCAGGGTGATGCTGAGTGGTTCTCTCCCTTGACAGTTCGGGCACCTCGACTCAGGCCACGCTTGGCCACTCTGCCTACTTGATGGCAGTTATTTGTGTGGCATAATCCGACTACTAGGTTATATTTTCAGACCATCCCAGAATAACCCCGCATGACAGTATTGAGAAGGCACCCCGTTTCCATGATATTTTGCTACTTGTTGTAGTCCCGTGTTTGCCCGTCAGAACCACCTGCTGTGCTGCAGCCTCACTCCTTCATATACCAACTGAGACGGCTTTCTGTTTTTGGCCAAGCATCGCGATTCTCCACTGACCCTCCTGCCAAGTCACAAATTACCAAGCCGCTTGCCGGCTTGTGGCAGAACGGGCCGTCTGCCCTCAAGCAGCGTGGCGTCCGCCTACTTAGCCTCGCATGCACGCTGCAGAGAGACGTCAGCTGGCGAGGACTTGCAGGGCACTCCGGGCGGGTGTGACACTGCAGGTAACCGAACTTTCGTGGAGCTGAAGTGAAGAGGCTGTCAGATGGAACGCCTCGGGCCGATCAGAGGCAGGAGCTCCAGGAGCCTCCAGAGAGACACCATGTGGTCAACTTTGACCCATCATGTTTCTCAGGCACTCCCACAGACCCAAGGCCTGGTCCAAAACCACACAGCCGTGGTTGATGCCCACCTGAAAATGCAGCAGTTGCAGGCTTTGAGTTGGAGAAGCAGTGATGGCCTTATGGCTGTCTCTCCTCCCCGGGAGGCTTGGGTCTCTGCTCGGTGTGGGTTTCACGGCACGCCAGCCACATGGCACAATTACCAGGCCGTGATGGTTGCCTTCCTCCACAAGGTCAGGGGCTAAAGGTCAAGCGACCATGCTGGCGAAATGCTCTGTTCGTCCGCTCAGCGTTTCCGCTGTCGGAGGGATGCGGTGAAGCCAGAAGGTCACACGCTAATTCCTCCATATGAATGAAGCCTTGGCAGGCCAGGTTATTTATGGGGAACTGAAGCAAAGGTAGAGAAGTCCAGCCCCGAATGACAGCGGTAATGAATGTGAGGAGAGAGATTTTAGAGTATGTTAATTACTCTGGGGCTGGGAATACAGTTTTGAATGATGATTTTTGCATACCCTTTGATGAATTTATTCTCGCAATGGCTGGATTCGATTATAGGTCACATTTAATGACCCTTTAACAAGAGAATGTGTCTAATATTTATTGAGAATTTGTTCTCATGTATTTGAGCGAGGATCACTGACTAACTCCTTAGAATCTGCTGATACTTCATTTTGCCAGAACAATACAGTCAAACATCTCGCCACTGCTGGGTTGGGCTGGCTAAAATGCTGCCTGTCAGTGCCGTCTGGACCTCAGTGCTTGCCTGTCGGTGCCGTCTGGACCTCAGTGCTTGCCTGTCGGTGCCGTCTGGACCTCAGTGCTTGCCTGTCGGTGCCGTCTGGATCTCAGTGCTGCCAGTCGGTGCCGTCTGGACCTCAGTGTGGCCAGTCAGTGCTGTCTGGATCTCAGTGCTGCCTGTCGGTGCTGGCCGGACCTCAGTGTGGCCAGTCAGTGCTGTCTGGATCTCAGTGCTGCCTGTCGGTGCTGGCCGGACCTCCATTCTGTTTGATGATGTTCCACGTCAGACCTCTCTGCTATTCTCACAGTCCAGCTATTAGCTGGCTGGTTAAGGGAACCGTGAGCGTCTGGCTAATAAGGCTTCAACATGGACAGAGGCTGCCTACTCAGAGCATTTATCACTGGTACTGGGTACACGCGTGGGTGTGAATAATTCCCTTTACGCTAGCCCTCTCACTGAGGACTGACTTTGAATACCAGACATCATAAAGAGACATCAAATGAGCATCTTTAATTTAAACATATTTCAACACAGCTGTCGTGTGAAAATGCAGGTCTTGTGCTGAATGAGTATCACCGCTGACATAGACCGAGGCCATTTTCTGAAAGGTACCTTCAGATGCCGTCACTGGGCTGCTGTCTGACTGCCCCTGGCTTCCATTAGTGGTTCCACACCAAAATGATGCTAATGGGATCCTTGCCAGGTTCTAATGTCAGGTGGAATGAAACCAGCATACAAGTGTTCCATGCTGCCGTGATGGGGCTTTCGTGTGAAGCAGCCAGTTTGGAGCATGAAAGCTGTGTGATGCAAAGTGACAGCTTTCAGCTGTAGTCACAACACGTGCCAGTTAACAGAGGTACATTCAGTCTCAACGCAGGAATCCCTAGTCATGGGACAAATGAGGCTTCAGAACCTGCAGTGGCTGGGAGTATACCAATCTACCAATCAATACTGGTGCCAAATGAGGATTCAGAACCCGTGGTGGATGGGAGTAATCCAATCTACCAGTCAAGTTGGTGCCAAGTGAGGCTTCATATCCCGTGGTGGGTGGGAGTATACCAATCTACCAATCCATGCTGGTGCCAAATGAGGCTTCATATCCCATGGTGGGTGGGAGTATACCAATCAATGCTGGTGCCAAATGAGGCTTCAGAACTTGTGGTTGGTGGGAGTATACCAATCTACCAATCAATACTGGTGCCAAATGAGGATTCAGAACCCGTGGTGGATGGGAGTAATCCAATCTACCCATCAATGTTGGTGCCAAATGAAGCTTCATATCCTATGGTGGGTGGGAGTATACCAATCTACCAA
>JAACJT020003199.1:0-25534 GCA_009936485.2 Gymnarchus niloticus | reverse complement strand
TCAATGCTGGTGCCAAATGAGGCTTCATATCCCGTGGTGGGTGGGAGTATACCAATCAATGCTGGTGCCAAATGAGGCTTCATATCCCGTGGTGGGTGGGAGTATACCAATCAATGCTGGTGCCAAATGAGGATTCAGAACCCGTGGTGGATGGGAGTAATCCAATCTACCAGTCAAGTTGGTGCCAAATGAGGCTTCATATCCCGTGGTGGGTGGGAGTAATCCAATCTACCCATCAATGCTGGTGCCAAATGAGGCTTCATATCCCATGGTGGGTGGGAGTATACCAATCAATGCTGGTGCCAAATGAGGCTTCAGAACTTGTGGTTGGTGGGAGTATACCAATCTACCAATCAATACTGGTGCCAAATGAGGATTCAGAACCCGTGGTGGATGGGAGTAATCCAATCTACCCATCAATGTTGGTGCCAAATGAGGCTTCATATCCTGTGGTGGGTGGGAGTATACCAATCTACCAATCAATGATGGTGCCAAATGAGGCTTCATATCCCGTGGTGGGTGGGAGTATACCAATCAATGCTGGTGCCAAATGAGGCTTCAGAACCTGCGGTGGGTGGGAGTATCCCGAACTGCAGATGTTAACCATTTGTCAAAGAATGCATGGATAGTGTGGAAAGGGTTACACGATAGGTTATGTCTGTGTGGGAGTGGACTGTCCCCACTAACGCTAACGATAAAAATAAGTTGGCCACTTCTGGGGTCAACTTCCTTCCTGGATTAGTTGCTTAGTGACCCTGAAGAACAGAAAATAATATCACATAGGTATAAGCAGCTATGATGATCTCCATACATGGCGAATTTAGGACTAATGCCTGAATCCAGCCAGCCAGATTACATGCTTAGCATCCGCTGTTAACAGGAGGAGGGGGAACGCGGGAGTTTAGCATCCGCCATGTGATTAAGGGTCTGTGTGACTCCACCTCTTCCTGTGATCCAGAGCATCTCTGTCTGATGGCCTTTGATGAAGTGAGCTTTTGAGTCCCGTGGCGGGGGGAAGTCACCACGCGCTAATGTCCACCCTCAGAAAAGTTCACTTTCCTCTGGTTCCTTCATCCATTCCCGCGCAGGTAAACCAGGCGGCCATTGGCACCACATCCTAATCCCACTCATCTGAAGCCGCTCCATCGCATGTGTGTGGGTGTGCCGAAGATGAGTCTAAAAAAGTTTAATCAATTCCCATTATTTAATGTGTGACGGCACTACGGCTTGTAAAAGTCTCTGAGTTTTAAACGAGAGCCTTGAGGCTTTCGTCGGATTGGCCGCCTGTTTGATCCTTCGATCTTAAGATACCACTAGGACAACAGATGCCATAGTCCGCTTCTCCGAAGGTTTTACTCAGTAAAACGTATGCGCCATCATTATGCATATTTGTGCAAATTCCCTGCCCTTTTGATGTTGCTAGATATAATCTTCTGAAGACCTACCTGCAACGAGGATGACAAAATTGCTGCTGGTGTTATCAGATTTTTTCACATATGAGTGTTCAGATAATTACATGGTTATCAGTCTGTAATCAGGTTTAATCTCCCCGTTTTTCTATCGGCATTATTATTTCTCGTTAACTGCTGTCGGAATCAATGCTCCACGGAATGAAGATGTACGGAGCTTGGCAGACATCTCCCTCATCTGTCATGTATCTGTTTCCCAGACCGGCACAGGGGGCAGTCCAGTTAGGCCAGGCCACGTGGCTGCTGGTCTCTGGGTCTGTGACACACCATCAGTATGTCCCCCTCTCAGCCCCACCATGCCGTTTATCTTCTCATGAATGATAGGCCATTTTTCTGAACAATTAAGATTGATATGATGTCTGTTTCAGTCAGCCTGCTACAAAAAGCTCCAGCTTCTCTAACTCTATAAACATCACTCTTTCTGGTAATTAGGTCATGGCAGAGTGGTTATATGGATTTATTTAAATAGGGCAGGGTCACAACCCCATTAAAACCTTCAAGTCTAATCTAAAAAGTGCATTGAAATATGGCAGCTGTATGGGTGTGACAGTTACATAACGGAGCATCTGGGGTTCTCGGTGTCCCAGGATGAAGAGCAAGGTCCTTGATGAGGGCCAGCTGAGGAAGAGCAGCTCAGACATGGCTCCCAATACGACTTGTGGGTGCCATTCAGGTGTTTTGTCTGCTGAATCTACTGTTGGTTTTCTGAGGAGATACACAGTCGGTGATGGTCTTTTCTGTCTGTCTCCTCCGCCTATAAATGGCAGCAACATCACAACAGGAAGACGGCAAAACAGAACACAGTCACCGGCAGGCGGTGTGAGAATGTTTCATAGTGGGACCTCCCGGAAGTTCATCGGTGTGATGTGGCACCAAATCCAGCAGGCTGCACCTGAACGGCGAATGAGCTCAGAATGATGATGGACAATGAAGCTTAGCGATAGAAGAATTCCTTCAGCTACAATCCCCTCGGTTGTTCTGGGATTGCACCCTGGGGGCATTAATCAGGCAGAGACAGGAGTGAGACTTTGGCGGGGCTGCCTCGGGGTGAGCCTGATAGATGTTGTCTATGTAGATAAACCTCCGCGGTGTGAAGGAGCTTGCTTTCTGCCAGGGAAGACGGTGTTTCATGACGCTCTCACGTCCTGATTTCCTTTTCATTCATTACTTAAATGATCCAAAAGGAACAACTGCATTAGACCTGGCATTCTTCAGCTGATTACACAGTTCAGCCAGGATTATGCGGAGCTGCATGGATCCAGTCATCCGGAAAGTCAGCTGTGACGTTAGGACCGAACGCTCGTGTCCGTGATCTGCGTTAACTGGCTGGACACGATGGCAGGTACACAGTGGAGACAGTCTGGATGTTGCTGCTTTCCTGCACAACCTTTTTGACTGCAGGTGTTATCTTGCTAAGCTGCTAAATTAACTGTCTGCCCCCAGTCATTATGAAGGTATCAATATGGATGATTCTAAAATACTGTTGTCATCCTTGATGTGTAGATAGCAGGTATTCTAGACTTTGAAAGGATGACAATTGACATTTTGTACCCCAGTGTTCAGTGGATTCTCCAGCACGTCATCCATTGTTGGATGGGAAACAATTCAGTTTTAGAAGTCCACAGGCGAATTCTCCTGGTCCATCTAACTGAGGTTCTCTCTTCTCAGTTTCTTCACACTGCCAGAGTGACATGCAGACTCTTCCAGGTCCATTAAAGTGTCCTTTCTAACGTTAATGAAAAATAAGCTACCTGATAAGTAGACAGTTCATCAGGCTGACTGCTGACAGGACAGAACAGACATGTCTGAGCTTGTCCACTCCGGAATTTCAAATGCAAATTTAAATTACCGGACGTCGTTAAAATGTCAGCTTGTCAGGCTAATTCTGCTATGTGCAATAAAGAGGGATGTTTATGAATTGTAAATATTTGCTTGTACAATGTTTCCAGTCATTATGAGTGACAATTAGCAGGGTGTTGTGGAACGTTCCGACAGAAAAGTCTGAATGAAACCCAGGCTGCTGAAAGTGAAAGTTGTTATTTTTTTCACACAAAATGGGCCTGAGAGAAGCTTCGCATCTATCTGCTGCCACGGTGAGGTTGAGATGGCATCAGTACGTCCTTTGGCCACATGTCCATTTTGCTTACGTCGTGCAAAGGTGTCACTCGTGGAACTGGGTGCTGATAGACTTTATAGAAGGAAGTTAAGATCGCAATTTTAAAGGAATACTTCCTTCAGCTTTTTAGTTGTTTACCATTGCATGTGACATGCTGGAGAGAATACTTAACAGGTTATTGGGGTCATCTCAGAGGGTACAGCCTCACAAGGGTCCCCTGAGTGTCATTAGAGAGGAAGCGTGGCTGGCCCAGCCTCACTCAGGTCACCTCAGAGTGTCACTAGAGAGGAGGCGTGGCTGGCCCAGCCTCATTCAGGTCACCTCAGAGTGTCACTAGAGAGGAGGCGTGGCTGGCCCAGCCTCATTCAGGTCACCTCAGAGTGTCACTAGAGAGGAGGCGTGGCTGGCCCAGCCTCACTCAGGTCACCTCAGAGTGTCACTAGAGAGGAGGTGTGGTTCAGTCTCCTCACCACAGGATTTACCATCACAGAGGGCAGAATCCCAACCCATACAACATCTCGCATGACACGGCTATCAAGCCACCTGATTATGGCTCATTTCTGGAAAGAGGGCAGCCAGAGCTCACACTAGGCTGATTGTGACCTTTGACCTTGCCTTGGCCCCGCCTACCACTGGAGCTTTCTCTGGCTACTTTGACATCTGGATGCTGTTTCTTCTGCTTTTCCTCTGTGTTCCTCTCTATTAAAGAGCCACAAAGGCAGGGTTCAAAGTGATAAACAATTAACCGTTTTCTAACCAAGCCATCCTGTTCCCTCCATTTATGAAACATCAATAAAGCTGCAGTCTGTGAGTTTAATCGTATTAATTCTGTGTTTGATCACTAGAAAGATATACGTCTTTGTGAACCTCCATCAGAACTATGTATTATCAATTAATGAATTAATGAATTCTGCAGGTGGATGTCGATGTTTTGATTTCCTAAATAAAAATACAACTGTAGGAATTCGCTTTGCCTTCGAACCCCATTCCCTGTGGGAACGACATCACCTTATATGGGGCTGATTTGTGTCTCTAAGCTCGGGGTCAAAGTTACATGGAAATCTTTTAATGAATGGTGACATCCTGTGGAAAAGCTCCTGTCCCTTTAAATCTTGCATTTTAGATTTACAGATACAAACTTGAGATTAAATCAGTGTTTGATTTCCCCCAGTGCAGCGTAAATTAAATTTTATCTCTGTGCAGTTTCATTGTGCTTCATTCGGCTGCAATTTTGTGTAAGATTTAAATTTTCTGTTTAAGCCAGCGTTCTATAGTGTATCATGCAGACTAAATTCCCCTTTAAAGGTGTTCATACTGCTAATACCTAACTAATTATGGGTGATACCCTTTATTTCACATAATAGCTGTTTATGAAAATGTCTAGAAGTTAAAATGGGGGGGGGGGTGATATTGCTGAATTATGAGATGCAGTTTCATAAAGACAGGGTGTACCCCAGCCTTGCGTCCTGTGATGGTCTGGCATCCCATCCAGGGTGTACCCCAGCCTCGTTCCCTGTGATGGACTGGCATCCCATCCAGGGTGTACCCCAGCCTCGTTCCCTGTGATGGACTGGCATCCCATCCAGGGTGTACCCCAGCCTCGTTCCCTGTGATGGACTGGCATCCCATCCAGGGTGTACCCCAGGCTCGTTCCCTGTGATGGACTGGGATCACCTTGAGATGCTCCTGTGATGCTGTCCGGGAAGAGCAGCCGGAATACGGATGGATACATTTATGCATATTTAGCATTGGCATCGTAAATATTATGGTATTGTATTTTACATAAGCTTTTCGTATTACAAATAAACAATGTTATGCTTGCCTGAAAACATTTTGCTGTTTCTGTGTGTATAAATCCCGAAGGTAGAACGCTGATGTTGACAAACCACAGCTATGAACTTCTGAATGCCATGTCCCACTCTCCAACGTTTCCCCCTTGACGTTTTTTTTAATGAATTAAGTCGTGAAACCTGAAGCATATGGTAACGGTTTGATGATCAAACAACTTTATACACTGATGACACACCGTAGTCCAAGAGCTGTACTCGAGCGGCGGGCGGACAGAAGGCGGTGACGTGCTTAGACAGGCCGATGGACTGCGATGGTGCACTCTCTTTTACACAGCGCCTCCATCACCTTTTCACTCGGTACTGTCGCGTACGCACTAGCGGTAAAAGATCCCACTCTTTTTCGGGTGACGCTCTCAAGCTGTTCTTCTGATTTGTGGTTCTTTACTTATCTCCACCTGGCATCTCAAAGAATGCAGAATAATTGTAGGACGTGATGAGAAGCGTGGGACCAGCTGGCACGTAGTGGCCGGGGGGGGGGGGGGTGCGGCGGTCGCTTTCTGCCTTTTTGCGCCCCCTCGTCTGCAGCGTTTTGTGGTTTGGGCGGGGCGGCGGTGTCAGGGGGGTTCATTTAATCTTCCATTGTGGTATGAATGGTAATTTTTTTTATAAATTCCAGTGTTGTGGAAACTTTGAAAATCTTTTCCTGACCCAAATGTTTCTAGTTCAAAGGAACACTGTGGCACATTCCAGTAGATGTCGGTGGTCTTAATTCTGTTGTAATAATTTCTTAAGATTTGAAATCATACTTGCTCTTTTTCAAGAACAAATCAAGTTAATCACTGCACTGAATATTCTTGTAGGTTTCAATTAAATGTATCATATGACTCATTCTATGACCTTTGCAGAATTATTCATTCATGATTCTATACCACGGCTAGACGACTTTTCAACAGTGTTTGGAAACTTTTTTGATGTATCAAAAGGATAGCTGCTTTTGTGTTCACCATTAAAGTTTAAGTCAACATAGCATTGTCATTCAGGGATTTTTCATTTTATTGCATTTTTTTACCATGACCTATGAAAAATTTTGCTTTTCAAATTACTGTGGGAATATTTCAGTGTGGAAAAACTTGCGCAGTTGTTCCTATCTGGCCAGAATTGTGGTAGCACTTAGGAACCAGAACTGCAGATAAAATCACTGAGTGTCGCAATAACCTGAGCTAAAACCATCAAATCGTGAGCCTGCCTGCCGTGCCGTTATCCACTGGCTGTGCTTGGCCGGCCACGCTGTTCTCCAATCTTCTGAAATCACGGCTTGGCAACCTGACTGATCGCATCTGCACTTATTGCCCTGGAAAGCACCCCCAGCAGTTGCTTCCTGTTTCATGGCCGACCTTACACCTATCCCAGGTGCTGTCTATGCATCACGGGGGCCTGTTCCTAGTTTCATTTTGCTGTGGAAGTGATGGACTGGTGGCTACAGCAGCGGTACTTGGGGAGACGTGTGTGTGTGCGAGCGTGTTTGAGGAGGGGGGGTGGTGCTTTCGCACAAAGAAGTGCAGCAAACTCCCCGGTGAAATCCCCCACCTATCTCCTATAATCTGTTGGCAGACTGGGGGCATTGTGGTGCAGGGTTTGGCAAAGGGATACATGACTCAGGAGGTAAATGTTTGAGAGGATAAGTGACACACAGGACTTCAGTGTGCATGGACAGCACTACCACACGCACCCAGTTTAATTTAACTCTTTTCGGCTCAAGGCTGATTATGCAGAAGGAAGGACATGTATACCCCTTGTATACCCCTTAAATATGTGATCACTTGTCATCAATGCTATTCTGCTACCTTTCAGTTTTGAAATTAAGGCTGTAGTACAACGTGTCCTCTTTCTTTTGTTCAGACTGGGTGTGGTTAGAAGTAGAAGAAAAGTTGCACGCAAGGTATGGTTTCTATGAACTGTTGTCAAAGCAACAGCAATGGGGAAGAGATAATGTGATCAGTGGGACGAGGAAGTGCACATACACGATGAAGCCTGATACGTTTCAGCCAGTTTCAAGTGAAGCTGGCCTGCTTCAGCACCCTGGAGCTCACCCGTCCGGACCTGTGATTTGCTTGCTTTCTTTCACTTTCACCTGGATTTAACTCCACGTTCTTTAGCCCCCAAAATAACTGTAAGTTACACGTAGGTCATCAGTTGTATGAGCTTGCAACCAGCCCCCCGTAGTAAATGCTTAGAAGCCCCAACCACTAATCTCTAGTGATACCTCCGTAGGCAATAGAGTAAATAGCTGTCTTAGACATTACAACAAAAGGCATGCTTCAAGAACTCAGCTTGTTCCATACTCGTTCTTCTCAATAACCAATATCATCTTCTGCTAAGTACGCATGGGAATATGCTCATGTGGGCTTCTAGTACCCAGGATAGGTTAGACATGAGGAGCCTGGATCATGCCAGCTGAGGCATGTCTGTTTTACCCACCCATGCACTCAAAAGTGAAAGAGACGGTTTACGCTTCCCGCGGCCCACATTCGGCAGGTCCACCGCTCCTTTGCGTCCTCCCTCATCACTCTCTCACTCTTTTTACACAGAGATGGGAGTTTTTGGCCGTTTTGGCGCCGTGCATTATAAAGCCCCTTCACACGCCCCAGGAGCTAAGGAGGGGGGTTGCCGCGCCTCGGCAGAAAGATTGCCCACCAACGCGTGGAATATTTCTCCCTTTCAAATGCCAAAACCGTTACTTTCTTCTTTAGTTTGTACTTTGTGTTTTCTGTCTCTGGAACTTGGCCTTGTAGAACTTGACATGGTTGTCTGTTTATAGTTTGACATAGAAATGTAGAAAGGCAGCCTGGTCTTTAACAGTAGGGATAAATAAGACATTTTATTAAATACAAGATTCTAGTGGCAGTAATTATATACATATCATAATTGAATTGCAAGCAGTTTATTTTGTCCCAGTTAACTTTTAAGATTCATACACGTGACTTTTAAGGGAAAATATTTAGGTAAAGGGTTTCCAGGCCCACTTGACTTGAAAGAGAGGTTTTATTTGTAATACGATGTATGAATAATATGTTTCCTATTTATATTAAACTGTACAATGCATGCATCAGCAGACACATTTAAATATACTTTAACATGTATTACTTTTCAAGGATGTACTATAAAGAAACTCTTTTAAAAACCAGATGTTCAAGTCCCAAACTGTTTTTGCACAATAATAAAGACATGTAAATGAAGTGCTTTCACTGGATTAATGCCTAATTGCATAGTGCTATCTTTCATCAGGGGATCTGTGCATGCACTGCACTGTACGTTGTATGACTTTCTGAGAAGACTTCTCTGCAAAGACTACATCTTACTGATTTTTAAGATTTTGAAAATCAGTAGTTAAGTACTTTAATTCCAAGTATCACAATAGAAAAGAAAACATTGGGCCTCGCTGCATATCATCCTCTCAGGTAATCTTTTAGAACCTTTCGAGTCAGCAACCACTTCCATCGACATCACTACGACTACCCATTGAACGATTTGTGGCTGGTGTTCATGGCTTATCGTGGTGACACTCTGCCAGAAATAGGACGGTCACAGCCACACGTAAAGAGCGCAGATAAAATAATAAAAAAGCTGTCCAAAAGAATACATTTAAGACATGTATTTCGGCTTTCAAGGTTATTCATATTGTAAATAGATGGAAATCCCCTCCCCGTCTCACCACGCTTCTGAGAGGGGGTCCGTGGGTGTTTAAACATGCCGCTTCCTCCCCAGCACCCAAACCACCATCTGCTCTGTGAAGCCAGGGCTCTGCATGTAAAGCCCTCTCCTTTTCCCTGCCTCAGCGGAGTTCATGACTGGCAACATGAGGGAATATGTTGTTTCGGCTCGGGAGCACGTCCTGACTGTCTTGGGAAATCACTGGGCTCGACATCAAGGTGCAGGAATCTCACCGCTGCACCTTGTGTACCAAGTGTGGGTTGGAGCTCTTTAGCATTTCTCTAGGGGCAGTGTCACTCATGTGCAAGTAGAATATGCAGTTTCCCAAAGAGTTACTTGGTAAGTTAACCAGTTTGGTATGAGACAAACTGGGCAAATGGAGAGTTACAAATCATGAGGAGCTGAGAAAATGGAATAATGTGTCACTGGAAAGTCTTTGAACTGTCTTTAGAAGTATCATTGGTGCATTCACACTCATATTAAGGTTGTCTGATGAGCCACAGCTTATAGAATACACACATATGTGCTTTTCATTGTTGGGATGGAATGAACACATCTGGGTCAAATGCCTGTTTAGCTTTCCGGAACCACTCTCATGTTTCTCCGGCGTAATTTTATTACTATAGTCAGGGAGGCTGTGGTGTGCAGGATCTCTGACAGTGATATCATGTACATTTCTTATGACAACAGATTCTCAGAGACACTGTTACCAGGGGGTAAGATCCATTGGAATCTTATAAGATCAGTTCTAGTAGAATGTACTGTATACTGGGGTCAGAATGGGTTGGTTTCAAATAACTGATAAACCAGCTTATCAGTTTGGGTTAAAAGGAATAGTCCTGTTGGTATGCAGTGACATCCAGTGTGCACCAATTTATGCCTGTTGGGTCAAAATGCAGAATTTACATGACTTAATACTAATAGGCCAAACCACTCGGATGTGTCATAGCTGCAATCAGCAGTACCAGCAGAGTGTGTGGCTTCAGAAGCTCTTGAGTTTATATGGTCAAAAAGAGAAGAAAAGCTAAGCTTTCATGTGTCAGAAAACAGGCTTGATCTTTCACCTCCCACCTTGCTTGTACAGCCGTCTTTTTTGTGATTTATCAGCTATCTGTGTTAGATTTGTATAAAGATGACTTATCATCTAATAGATACAACAATATGCCTGCTTCTTCCTGTCACATTGTAAGTCATCCACTGAAGCTGGGCAGCAGTCTGTTGGGTTTAAGGGAAGTCTTTCAGGTGTGTCAGGAGGTTCTGGCCTGATTCCTGAGCATATGATGGGTGACTTTCAGACAGGTACGGCATGGGGCAAACGCTCAGCGGGGAGAACCTTTGGTGTTCAGCACTTTGCTCAGCCAGGTCAGCTTCTCAGAAACTCAGAGATGTGCTGAAACAAGGGAAACTCTCTTGTCAGTAACATTAGAAAGCATGGTACATCTCCACCGCGGGTTCAGCTGTTCCTCCAGACCAGCTCAGACTGAAAGAAAGTCGCCCTCATGCTTTCCTTTATAAAGATCACCCTTTCTCAGAACAGCCATTGGTCTATCATGGAGGTACGTTAATGGCTCGCTATCTGATGTCAGCAGTACCATAATGTTAGAACGGCTCAAGTAGATCAGAGCCTACTGCTGGACCCACTGGAATCTTACATGGATCCACATAGACATTTAAACTTGCTTTGGTGTGTGCAGGATTAAAATAATCTCCTTTCCTCCTGTACTGGTTTGGTCTGAAAACAAGTATGGTACTTGCATTCCCACTGAGTCTCTGTCCTAGCTATGCTGGCGAATGCTCAGCATTTACCCATACACCCCGTTCTCCATCACTACTCAGTCAGCATGGGGCTATGGTGAGACTGGAACCTACACCCAGAAGCTCAGGGCCCATGGGAGGGTATTCCTTGGACTGCCTTTATAGATGCATTCCATAAACTATCCACCCGCCCATCTATCTCCTAAATTCTATGACTATGAGTCTCAAATCAGGCAGTACAGAATCAGAATATCTTTATTGTCATTGTAACGAGTACAACGAAATTAAGTACAACTTAATAAAGATAAATAAAGATATTCTGATTCTCTGTACAGGGCAAAGGCTTGGATGGGTTACACCTTGGATGGGAGGCCAGTCCATTGCTAGGATATTTCTGATACTTTGTAATATTTATTCTGGTTACTAAGTGATACCACTTAACCAGACCCATTGCAATAATGTTTGCTTAAATTAGATATATTGGTTAACACCCTGCTTCACCCTGCTTTTGAAGTACTTTGGTAATAACACTGGAAATTAACCATTACAACCATTATCGCTGGCACTTTTCCAGAAGACTGACAAATAAGCATTCTGTTGCTACAATGCAGAATGAACCCTTTTCCGGATACACTTGATTTATGCTGGACGGCTTTGTGATCAAAAAAAAGGAAGGACAAAAACGTTTACTTTGGCTGCTCCAAGGGTCAAAGCAATCCTTTGTCATGAATGTTAGTTAAAAAAATGCACACTCTAGGCACTCTGCTTGTTTTTCTGTCTATTGTTAGATCCTTTGCTGGTTTTACAATGGCCTTGTACTTGTCTGTGAAAGTCAAAAGAACTAGGAAGCAGAGCAAAGTTGCGAGAACATACAGAACGTTTATGCAAACGTTCCTTTAAATCTTAAAACCATTTGATTTATGGTTTTCCTAGGCCAGCCTAAAATGAAAGCTGAATTTCCTCGGGTGGGCGACGACTGTGCACCTCTAAAGAGACAGGCAATTTTTCATGTCTGTGACAGTCTGTTTTCCACAGCATGCAAAATGGAATGCTATAACTGCCGTTATGATTCTAGGGGGAAGCTGGCCTTTCAGCTCCTTATGCATGGCTTGAAAGTGCAGCATGACCGTTTCTGTAAAAGACAGAACGTGAATTGACAATGACACTGCGTAATGGCCAGAGAGCCCAGGTATCCTGGACGTCTGCACTGAACCCAAGACAGGTGGAAACATCTGAAAATGTCCAGCGACTGACTGATCAGCTAAATGACAGATTATGAGGACACTGCAGACCTGCATGACGGCGGAATGGAAATCAAGGACTAATGTCCAGGTTATGGGCAATTTATAGCCATCAGTTAAACTAACGCCATGCTGCTTGACTGCAGTAGGAAACCGGAATACCTGGAGGAAACCTGTGCAACAGATGGAAAACACAGACTGCACACACAGAGAGGCAGGGGTGGGAATCAAACCCACAACCCTGCAGGTGTGAGGCTATACTGTTACTCAATCACCATGCTGCCAGATGTTTATAATCACAAGCCATTTTTTCTGTTTGTCTTTGGTGTTTGCTGCTTTTAGTTAAAATCGGTTGAGTTTTACACTGGTGGTGGAAATAAGGCTTTGAGAGACCCACCACCTTGAGTCAAATACAGACTGAGTGACAGAGCATATTAATCTCACACATGTGGGTTTTAAAGACTCATTTGTGCCTGTCTCTATCAGTTTTTTGTTCTGGACACACAACGTGTCATAGAAGGTTGACATGGGCCTTCCCCCATCACAAAAATGGAAAATTGCTTCCTTGGGTGGGAAGAAAATGTGTGGCCACCTTTATTTTAGGTGCACGAATGACCTCTCTGTGAGGCTATTCTGACTTCATCATGAGTGACATGAAGTTTTCCTTAAATTAAACAGGAGGTGAAACCACAGTTAAACTTTTCATGTACAATGCCAGGCCAAAGTTTTTGAACACTTTAACATTTTTGGGTAAACATTATTGTTTAAGCATTATAAATATCTGTTGTTAGGACCAATGAGACTTCAAAACTTGTAGTGGCTGGGAGTATGCCACACCATACCAATCAGTGCTGGCCAGCATTGATCAGTAGTTTGGGGATACCGTCATCCACCATGGGTTTTAAAGCCTCATTTATTTCCAGCATTGAATGGTTAGTTCAGGATACACCGAACCAACCAACATGGGTTTTGAAGCCTCATTTAAATACCCTGTTACCTAACAATTCAAAGAAGAAGGAAGATGATGGAAAATTAAAAATAATGACATGACCTGTGGCCTCCACACCTGACCTTAACCCCATGAAGCTGATATCAGATTAAAAGATCAAGACTACACTGCTAACGAGTGTGGGTTATTAGTGGGTCCTTCTCCAACAGTGTTGGAGTGACTTTCTGAGCAACAACCTGAGTCTTTGAATGATAGAATGCATTGAGTTTTTTTTCTGCTGTAACTACTGCAAAAGGTGGTGATTCTAGCATATGATTTTACCTGTTTTTAATTACAGAGGTAATAAATATATGGTTAGGACCCAAGTGCAGAGTGGGGCTCTTTAATTAGGGTCAAAGCAGGCAATGTCAAAACCAAACCAGCCAGGATTTCCAAAGCCAGAAGGGTATCAAAACATATAGTCGTGGTCACTAGCAAAAATAGTCAAAATCCAGAACTAGTAAATCCACACAGCAAGCAGATCCAAAAAGAAAGAATCAAAAACTAAGAAGTAGTCAAGATCATTCACAGATAACCCTAACAGATGACACAGTAATGATGCAAAGCTCAATATCTTGTAGTGAGGCAAGGGAACTGGGGGTAATTTAAAAGGAGTGGCTTAATAGGAATCAGCTTTGGGCAATACTCAGTGGATGAGGAACGAGAGTATGCTGGGCGGGCCTGGTCTGTAGCAGGAGTTGGGCCTGATTGGCTTAGCATGGGGATGACAGGATCTGTGATTTGCTGTCACATTTTTTCACAGGCGGTTGCCTTTCTGTACCTTTTTTCCTTTACATGTGGCACCAATAATCATTAAACTATAATTAAACATAAGAGACTACGAGTGCTCAGAAACATTTGACTGACAGTCTACTGCATTATTCCAATCAAAATCCTTGCTTTTGGAAGTCAGACCTTTATAATGAGCCCAGTGGGAGCTAAACTATGTTGGAATAAACGTGATTGAATGAATAACATGGTGGTTAGCCTTGGAGCTGCAATGGTGATTTACATTACTGTAGGAAATGCATCTTAGCTCGAGTACTAAATTACGTAGAACATGGAAACCGACTGAAACAATTTAAGCTTTATTTTACTGATTTCCTTGTTAAGGTTGAATGAGAGAAGAATGCAACTTTAAAGGGCATGGTGGTGCAGTACTGCAACCAAAGAAACAGAAAAATCAGATCATGTGCAGATGGTAAAAGATCTCCTTTCTGGAATGGATAGGAAGGCAGCAACATGTTACTGCTCTTAGCTGTGGGTCTGTGTTGAACCAAGCATCAGTTCTCAGCTGAGGAAAACACAACATACACATGTAGCAGTAGGCAAACAAGACAGAATCAGATGCCATAACACAGAAGCACCTGCCACTCTAATCCCATCGATTCTCTTTTCACTTTCAGAATCCATTCATGTCCCTTTCTCTATTGGAGATGAATTCCCTATGTCCAATTTCCCCAGCTGACTCCACGCGGCTTGCGGGCGGCTGGAAGATGCGGCTTGAATCTCAGATGCATGGTCGCGCCCAAATGGCTGAAACACATCTGGTGGAGCCCCCGGTCAAGAGCAGGTGAAGGGGGAGCTAGTTACCTTCCTATGAAACAGCAACTGGTTGGAGGTACTGTCAGATCTAACAGGCCAGATGAGGGTTTTGTACTAGCAACTTACATTAATGTTTGTGTCTCCATGGTGACATGGCTTGGAACACAGAAGGGTTGGGCTGGGAGAGCATTTATCACCTGTGAGTCAGGAGGTTTCCTTTTCATGCACAGTACTCAGCGACAGACAGGTGGAGTCTCAAGGAATGCCCGGGGAATTTCCAGGCTCACACGGGTACCACTTATCGAATGGAGATGAGTTAGTAAAACTCCTTCAGCACGCACAGCAGATAACAGAGACCTCTGGAATGCCGAAGACACCAGCTCGGGATGTCTCTTGGGGCAAGAAGTGGGACAAACAGAAAGAGTTGAGAAGTTTTATCTCGGTGACTGTTACGTGGGGAGCAATCGCAAGGTCCACATGCGAGCAGATGCTGGAAGTAACACTTAAATATAGTCTCGTGACAATCTGCAGGCTTTTCAGTTTTCAAGATGTGGGTAGAGTATGGAATGAATAGTTTTTCTCTCCCCCTGTAAACAGCCAGCCAGCATGAATGCATTAACTTCACTTGCAGGGATAGACGCTCTGGGTTTTATACTATTCATTAGATCCCATTCTGTTTTTGAATGATGAAGGGGAAATTCCAGACTCCAACTAGAGTAAAGGACACTGTAAGGCCTTTTACCAACAGGGGGAATGTTAAATGTTTTCTGAATCGAATTCGAACCCCCCACCCAAGCCTCCACCGGGAGATGCATGTGTCACTTGGCCATTTGTCAAGATTCGGTAGCAGGCAGGCAGGCAGGCAGGCGGCTGGCCAGATTCAGGGAGGCCGGCTGAGTGACGTAGGAGGGCTGGGCGGGGCACCCCGGAGGTGCAGGCAGAGGTCTCAGTGTTCTGGCACAGCCTGGGAACAGAGGGTGTGGTTAGAATAGTATGTTCCCAGCATGCTGTACTGGTGCCTCAAAGTGAAACAGATAAGGCAGGAGGACAAGAAAAAAAAAGGAATGGTAGGTTGACGCACTTGTTTTGCGTGCGTGACTGTTGTCCTCATGCTAGAAAGAGTCCTTTCATCAGGGGCCGATAAGGGCGAATGCTTCAGGACATAAGCAGGAAACCATATTCAATCAGTCAATGGAACAACTCAAAAATACTTCACTTATATACCATATCCCCCGAGGAATTCGGTCACTTTGGAATTTGGTCTGCAGCCCGTTTGCAACATATGCACTCACTTATGACATATGAACATATGACAGTCAATTCATAAGTGTCAGTTTGCATAACTGCATGGTTTTGGAATGCGAGCGGAAGGCCACACAAATACGGGGAGAACATATGAGCTCCATGCATTCAGAAGCAGGGATTTGAACCCTTGTACCCAGTGGCGAGGCTACAGTGATATCCACTGAGCCACCCCACGCAAATACATCAAAATATATATTGGGCTTCATTTGTTGTGCTTGTAGATTTCTAGTGAAAACTGCTAATAGTCATTAGCAAGAAGCAAAACATCCAACTTCTAGCTGCTTATGTTAGTCAGGGTTGTGGGGAAAAGGAAATTCATAAACATATTCAATTCATAAAAGTACATAGAGAAATGTAGCACTTCTTATTCCAGTCTGGGCTGGTACAGCTATTCCGATATATTCGCAGAACCAGAAAAACAAGGCAGTTCCAGATCATTCCAACTGGACCACCTAACACGGACCTGTGGAGGTTAAACTTCGCCGTTGCATCGCAATGTTTACTGTTGTTACTGCACATGTTAACCCCAAGATCCAGGCTGAGCAGCCGATTCAGAGCCTCGGCTGGGGTCAGCCAATCACCATTGGCTGGGTTGCATGGGGGGGATGGGGTGGGTGGGACGTGGTAGGAGTGCACAGCCGGGACTTTCCAAAGCCTGGGGTGCTGGCGTAAAAAAATGTAACCGTAAAACAAGGTGTTCCTTTCCTTCACAGCAGCTTATGACATGGGGCTCAGAGATAAGCCTTCTTCGTTCATTTCGAGCAAATCTGTTTTTTTAAACCAGTATACATAGGATCAGTGAGATACTGTCACTTCTGGGTGACGGATTATGTATGCTTAGTGGCAACTTATTGCTTAAGGATACTAACAAGACCTAGAGGCTTAACAGCTCAAGTCAGAAGAGGTCTTGCTGGTCCATGGTGCCTCTGGAGGCACAGGTGTAGTTTGCATATAAGGGCAGTAGAACTTGAATTGCACCAGTATGAATGAAATGGATTTTTAATTATATATATATAAATACGTTGGGTAGCAACAAAATAAAAACAGTGTATTGCACAACTGTAAAAGGTCACCCCACCCTTGTGGGGTGTAAAAGATTTAGTAGGTCTACGTTGTTATTCGTGGAGAATCAAGTAGAGTTGATGGTTAAAGATATGTTTCAGTGCTAGATAAGGATCTGATGCTGGATTCTGAATTGCCTGAATTGCACTAGGAAAAAAAAACAAAACACATAAATGTGTTCAAAACAAAAATGCCTCCAAACACAAAATGAGGTTCAGTTACCTGTGTGTCATGCTCTGTATCTGTGATATCACTAATGTAACACATTCCTATCCAGTAACCATCACTGAATTGCATGCGTTTGCAGGACTTGGCTTTTAGGCCTCTGGCTTAGAGGAAGAGGAAGAAATGGGTGTGAAGGGGAACTGGGCATTGGGGGATTTCCAGAAAACTACCCTAAACCACCGACTGTCCAACTCTGCAAACTTGATGAACTGCAGGGTTCTCACAAGAAAGATTGCATGAAGCGGTGGAATGACAAACGGCAGTAGAATTGTAGGAGTCAAAGAGTAGCAAATATGGACCTTGGGCATTAGTGCGTTTCAAAGACTTGGGTGGGAATTACAGCTTTAGGAAGGAAAGAGAAACAGAAAGTGTAGACTGATAACAGTAAGATGAATGGCTGTGAGGCCTCCATGAGATACTGCCCTGTTTCACAGTATATTTTTATTTAACTATGTGCAATAGGATCCCAGTATAGTGGAAATTAGGTTGCCTGCTGGTGAATGTGGGCAGAGCTGGTCTGATGGACTGGGGATACATGACTCCAGTGGTGACAGGACCTTCCAGCATGATGCTAGGGACTGGGGGGTCCCACACTGACCCGATACAAAGCCTGGGTGTCTAGAAACTGCCTGTAATGGCAGCTCATAATTGCTGTTGGTGCAGTACGTTTACTCTACATTATTGTTGTGACATTCGAGTACACACAAACTTTTCAGCAAGTCTGCAGATATTTAACTACCAATTTCTAACTTTCATTCAGAGCAATTGAAGTTAAATTTTGTTCATTCAGAGCAATTAATGAATACGCACATGCACATATACACACACACATACACCGCTTCTCGAGAATTAAATTCAGCACCTAGGCTTAGGAGGAAGGTGAAGGTTCAAACCAGAAGCGAGTCTGTGGGGAATTCCCACAATCCTCCTCACATGGCCAGCTGCTCCAGCTCTGCAAGACTGATGAGCTGTGGAATTTGAGCAGCAAAAAAAGACAGAAAAGTAAGCGGCTAGCCCTGCATCCGCAAGGTGATGTGGCCAATTCTGATAGCCGAGTGGTAGGCCTTGCAGCTCTGGCAGTGACCGTGCTGGTCAGCAAACGCTGCCTTTATGCCCCCTCCTTAGCCTGCAGACGGCACACCACCAACCATGCATGGATGGCGCAGCGTCCTTCATGACTGTTCCCTGACCAAGCAGCACCATTTGACACTTCACTGTTGAAATATTTCACCCCGTCATGCAAAATCCTGGCATGGCTAACTCGTGATCTTACGCAACACTATTCGTTCAGGCATAAAATGGGCCCATTGTGTTGAGTCTTTCTGTGAATTCTTTAGACTTTAATTGTTTTGCTTCAACCCTTTCAATTGTGTGGATTCCTTTTGGGTGTAAACCCTCCCAGAACTTTTTTTTTTCCACCATGCTCTGTCTTCAGGTAGAGTTACCAAGGTGTATACCGCTTTACGTTTACCCTCCAGCACGCTGGCCCCGCAGAGAACCTGAGGAAGGATGACTCTACATAAAGGTACACTGCATTTTTCAAAGATCCTATGGGACGTTAATCCCCCTCACCCATGGGAGAGTTCTTGTTTTGTGGTAAGGAAGTACTGCTGGGGCAGACAACGGGGCCAGACATGCTGGAATTCCCCCGCAGTCCGGCTGAAGCAGGAACCAGCTGTGGTAGACAGACTGCTATTTTCACTCGCCGGCTTGGGCTAAATACAGGTGCTGTGGGTGTTTTTCTCCCAGATAAAAAACTCAATTATGCTGTCCCATTTCGCTATAGTGCAATGTAGGAAATAGTTTATGGTTTAGGGCTTCTGACATGAAATAAAAAGCGTGTTAGAGTTTACCTGACACTCCTGTGAATGCCATGGTAGCTAAGGTTACTAGCAAGGAAATAAACCTTTTGTGTAGATGATATAGGTGTGAAATTTTTCCGGCAGTAAGATCAAATGGAATTTTGGCAGCGCTCTTGCACGTATTTTCTTTTTATTATTATTGCACAAACACATGTTTATTTGCATTGTTGCTAAAACAAATCCATGCAGCCAACAAAGTATAATTAGTGCAGTTCTTCCAGTCTGTTTTCTTTCCATAGGTGATCTTGTGTGATTCATCAGCCAATCAGTGATGTTAAACTAAGTCGTGTTAAGTACACCTTTGCAAATGAACGAGCTCCTTTTACTCAGAAAATAAGCCCTGACATCAGCCCTCCGGCTCACACACCATCAGAAGCAGACACAGTGTCTGCATAACTTTGCACAATAACAGACTGGATTTCCCCTTCTGCTCTTTGACCGGCTTTGTCAGTTAACCTGATTCTGATGCCACCTAGTGGATAAAATATGTAACGCAGCTTCGAAATCCGCATGCCTACATGTTCTCCTGCGTCTGCGCGTGGGTTTCCTCCATTCCAGACGTGAAGTTTAGTTGTATTTAGTTTAATAGTCTTAGTGTGTGATACAATGGCATCCAATTTTAGGCCCCAGTGCTGCCCATTATGGGTATGAGTATTAAGGGATAGATGCAATTGGCAGTGGGTGTGTATTGCCTCACAGAGCTGTTGTTTTAAATCCCACCTCAGCTGTATGTGTGTGGAGTTTTCATGAAAAACTTTATAGTTTATGTATCATGACTTTCCTCCAGGTACTCCAGGTTTCCACTTGTACTTCAAAGACAAACAGCTTATTCCTGACCAGAATAAGAGGCCAGAAGGTAGAAAGGTGGGTTAAATTCAGGGCAACAGCTAGGAATTCTGAAACCCCCAGAAGAATATTTCTCTGAACCCCCAGATTTATACAGCTGTGTATATACTGTGTGGCATGTATTCCAGGGACTCCCTCCAGCAGTGGGTGCCAAGAATTGTGACCACCTTTCAGCCAGACCAGGATAAGTGGTTAGAAGATGGATGGATGGATGGATGGATGGATGGATGTAATAATATATCTACATGGAAAATTAGTATATAACTGAACTATACTGCAACAGTCTTTCAATTCCTAATCTGCTTTTTTCTCTTCAGTGCTGGTCTGATTAGCATTCATTTTTCTTTTCTAATAACAATCTCATTCATTGTTTCTATGTAATCTCCGCTAGTAAGACACATTGGATAGATCAGAAAATGCACACTGTTTAAAAAGGTTTTTTTATTCTTTATGCACTAATTTTTTTAATATGATATTAAAGCTGATATTTCAGATTATTCTGAAATGCTCATATATTCAATCTATATAAATTTCTTGCATAACTAAAAAAAAAATGCACTAGTTGGAGCAATGTGAAGCATTGCCTTTTCTGACAAAAACACACACACACACACACGGTGTTTCTGAGGCTCACACAGCCCACTGTTCTCAGGCTCTGCGCCCTGATGTAACTTCACGTCATTTCTTTTCTTTGGGCACGATTTCCGGTGCTTCACAGGTAGTGAGAACTTCCTCCTGTGCGGGAAAAGGCCGCACTGTTTCCCTCTGTGTCACCACGTTTCCTCAGCTGTACCACCAAAAGGACCCTTCTGTTCCCATTACAATACACAAACACTTCCTGAGCTGCTTCCCAACTTGCGGGTGGATCAACCGATTCCATGGAGCTATTACACATATGAACTGAATACCGGAAAAGCCAAGAAAACTATTGTACGTCTTATCTTCCCATAAAACCTTTTTTTTCAATGAGTGCTTTTAACTCCTACTAAACTTTTACTAACAACCATGTTACTGGAGACTAGTAAAGTCGCTGAATTAATTGAAAGCACTTTGACTTTAGCTTGAACTACTGGTTACTCCCATAGACACATGATCAGTTTGCAGGATTCATTATCAAATCTGACAGATTTTTGGGGCATCCACATAAAATTAAGGAAAGCTTTTGTATATGACACATTTAAGAAGAGATACACCTTCAGCACTTTGGCAGATTTCATAGCCTGCCATGTTATGAACTCGCATTCACTGACCAGATGAACAGTGCCTGAAATCTCCCCGATGGTTGAGTTCATTCAGTCAGCTCTAAGTATACAAACAGCTTCAGTCGAGGGCTCCAGTAGAGAATAGATAAGTAAAGCACCTAGTACTGGCAGGTTAGTCCATAGTGCACCATCTGCTGGTCAAGTACTAAAGTACTGAGTGTTAAGAAAGATTTACATTGACTTGATAACTTCAAGCAACACAATGGCGACCGTCAGCTATTGCGACCATTCTGGTGACCGACCATGTCCTTTTCTGCTATGCGTATCACCCTCCGGGCAGAGACAGTGTCTCTCCATTCTGACATTGCCTTCTGCAGATGAATACCTCATCTGTCTGCCTCTGAAAGCCTCGACAGAGCTGGAGCTACATAGAGCCCTCGATGTCCCGCACCGTGAACGTCTCCGTCCTAAACAAAGGCGGCTTTGTACCGCGCGCCGTCGTTCTGAGCACGGCGGGAGGGGAGACTGTCCAACTCTAAGGCCTGTATTCAAAGCAGGTGTTTGTCTGTCAACAGACCCGGCAATGCCTTCACTCAGTGACCTTGTTAAGTCAGTGTCATGACATGACCTTAACAAGATAATAAGAGCCTGTGCAAAACGGCCATGCTGACAGCCTCACATACACAATCACGCCAGCATCTTCAGCCTGTCGCAGGTGCCTTGTGCCCTGTGCTGCCCAGGTTAGACTCCAAGCAGGCACCCTCTAATCCTGTGGATGGATGGATCTTTAGTAACCAGGCCGACAGCGGTCCACCATCCCATGCAGGAGTGTCCCCTGCCTTATGCCCTGTAGTTCCTAGAGTAGGCTTCAGGCTCCCCGTGACTCTGTACTTGATATGTGATTATTAAAGATGGACAGATATGTGGCTCTTTAGTAAACATCCAAAGAAGTGGTTTTAATGAAGGACGACACGGCGGCTCAGGGTCAGCACTGTGGTTTCACACCTCCAAGGGTGCAAGTTGGTGTCGCGACCCTTGTTCAGTGTGTGAAGTCTGCTGGCTTCTCCGTGTTTTCGTGGGGTTTCTCTTCAAAGTGAATAACAAGGGGATAAACTGGTGCCCCTAAATTGCCCATAGTAAGTGAGTATATGTTTGACCTTTGATGAACTGGCATCCTATTCAATGTGTCTCCTGCCCTGTGCCTTCGCGTATAACTATAGGCTCACTGCATACTTTGGTATGGAATACGAATGGATGGACGGTCTAAATTAGTCTGAAGATAATCAATAATCTTCCAGAACATACAGATTATTGAGAATGTGGAACACAGAAAATGGCTATGAAATGGTGAACTATCTTGGATTTTCATCTTATTTGCTAACCTAAAGATAAAACAGCTCCTCCTAGTGTCATCCACATCCCCAGAGCATCCACACAAAGAAAATCAGCTGTAAAGGTGACCAGGAAGTGAATGAAAATGAGTAATCAGCCAGAAATGTCAGGCTACACTCCCTTTTCAAAGTAATTTCTTCTTAAAGTAGTTTCTTGAGTAGACAAGCCAATGATATAAAGCACAGAGTGTCGTAAAGGCATTTCTCAATCCTTGGAGACCCAAGTCTTACACTGATTCACACCCCAGTTCATAGTACCGATAGGCACCTGACCATGCAGAGGAAGGCACCTGCCTAACAAGCCTAAACAACCAAACAAAGAAAGGAAATGGTCGGAAATCTTTCACTATAAAAGCAACGTTAGAAATATTAGGGGACGTTCAGCATTGGAGAGATATTAAAAAGAGAACAATTTATAAATGATCAGTATTAAAATTTTATTAAGCAGTATTATATACATGAAGAATTATACACAAACAGTTTAAACATTATAAATAAATTGTAAAGTTTTTCAGTTCATTTTTGTTATTATTATAACTAGCGAATGAGTGCAAACATGCGTTGGGGCTTTTTCTGAGTCCTGAAGACAAGCACCCTTGCTCGTTCACTCTAGATGTTCAGAAGACCCCCCTCCTCCTCCCCCCACACTGCCGTTTTCCATAGCTAACAAATCAACAGTCTGAAAAAAGTTAATGTGAGAAATGTCAACTGACAACACGCGTTAAAACGAGAGCTGGATTTACAGGACGAAAGCAGGCTGGCTCTTCCAGTGGGTGCGATCAGTTACACTGCACTGTGTGCCTCTGGGTTCAGGCGGCAGGAAAGGCGTGGGATAGAAACCGTAGGCCAGCCCGACATGACGGGACTCAGTCGCATTAGCAGTTTTAGTGAACATTGCTGTGATGTTGAAGAAAGGTTTAAAGACGGGTGTCCAAGGCTGCATCAAACACTCAGACCTCTCCTGAAATCAGATCAGGCTCAGTGCCAAGATCAAAATGCAAACACTGAACAGCTACAGTCATTCGATCCATTAAGAAAGATTCTGCATATACGCCCATATCACCTGTGTCAAATGTCAGTTAGCCAGCAGGCTTGAGTCACTCTTAATGACACCTTTGAGCCTGGAATGACTGAAAACCAGCATAGCAGAATTCACAAAATTAAATCTTGCAGCACACAATGAACTGTTGTGCTGTTTTGCTTAGTCATACCTCGAGATTAAATTACGACTGATTCTAGGTGAATTACCTCACATCTGTGAAACATTCCTGAGGTAAGCCTCCAATATATCACATACATGCCAAAAAATACTGAAGCACTTAAGTGAGGCTAAGGTGTACTGCGGTAGATAACCTGGTTAACCGTCAGCACCAGTGTGTTGCTTTGACCTGTCCCAGTCACAGCACAGAGGCTGCTGGAAGCTGAGTAATGGATACTCAAGCATAAAGTTCATGTATGGTCAGTTTAAGTCGCACATGTAGACGAGGACAGTAACACCACATCTGCTAACGACTCACAAGAAAAACAACGTTTTTTTTTTTGCAGATAGTTGGAACAAACTTGTTACCAACAGGCAAAGGCACATGCATCAAAGTGGGGGGGGGCGGGGGTGGCATAAAAGAAGGGATCTGCTAAACTCAAGAGAGATGTCTGCTTAACGTGGAAGCCAGTGACATTTGGCGGCGGGCCTCAGGAGGACACTGAGGTGGGGACAGCCTGTGGCTCTGGCTCCAGCTCAAAGGTGACATTGAGAAAGGACGGTGAGCCTTCTGGCTGCTCCGTCATGGTCTCCTGGCCCCACTGCCTCCGCTGCTCCTCGAACCTATGCTCAGCCTCCTCCGACATACGGTTCTCCTCCTCTTCCTCTTCCTCCTGCAGCAACAGGCAAGAGCAGCAGGTGAAGCTTGCGCATGGCGAGCTGCTTCTGCCCCTAGCTCGTAATAGCGAAGCCTTGTGCTCCGGAGCATCTCCGGCACGCTGCCGGGACTCACGTACCTCCTTCTTCATCCTGTAATACTCATCGATGGCATACTGATACTTGGGTGTGGTGATGCCGAAGAGTGAGGCCATCCTCTCTCCAAGGTAGTCACACACTGGATACCCAGAGGAAGACAGGGCACATTAAAGAACTCAAAAGGCCAATGTTACGCAGCACAGCTCCTCAGGTGCAGCTCTGAAAGACAAGATCCGTCTACTTTTGAGCCGCTCAGGTGCTGTGATGGCCACTTTAACGTTCCAATAAATCCATCTGGCTGTCTTTCTGAACTCAGAAACACGTGAGACTTGCTCCTTGCCGATGTCATTATACAGACCAATCAAGAAGGCGAATGAATCATCTAACTCTTGGTATGATCTCAATCCTGCCCACTGACGGGCCGGAACCTGCTGGGATCATCTGATCGGGCCAGTTCAGAGGCCACCCTGTGCCTCACCTGAGAGTGTGGACGTGGCGGCTCTCCACATGTAGAACCAGAAGTACGGACCCCAAGTCAGCTTGGACTGTAAGACAAACGTACACTCAGAATGGGTGGGCGCAGACGGCATTCCAGAGTGCACCTGTAAAATCTGAACCAGCCACCGTGTTCACGGTAATATTCTCTGACCCAGTCTATAATACAAACATGTTTTACAAGATCCACCTTCATACCTGCACCTTAGAAATCACATGCAGCCTGTCTGAACAATTAGCACCACATTGCACTAACCTCTACAGCAATGACGTGCTTAAAAAGGCTACTGAAAAACCACACACAGCACAACGCTACTGGGATTCAGAACAATTCACATGCTGTCCTAACAGATCAACTGACAACGCTACACTTACATGCTTCAGAAACTGACAACAGGAGCAAAAACTATGTGAGGATGCTGTTCATAGATTACACTTCAGCATTCAACACCTCCAAGCTCATCACTAAACTCAGGGACAGATCTCCCAGGTCTCGTGTTTCTCCCTCATAGTTATGCTGCTATATGTAGTCATGCTGGGGCCTTTGTTGTTTCCGTTTAACTTTTTTTTATTACCC
>JAACJT020003198.1:0-10351 GCA_009936485.2 Gymnarchus niloticus | reverse complement strand
ACTCACTGTCTAAACTTCCAGAGAAACAGAAATTCAGTTGTCTGTTTAATTGCATATACTGTTCTGCCAGGTAATCTTTCTGATATTTTGCTGCATCATTCTCTTGATTCTGACTCTTTCACAACTTCGTCAGTCTGCACGAACAGTAATTGGACTGGATCTGCCGTTTCCTCTTCATCACTTGGCATCACAGGCGTGCGTGTGCTGCCGTGTGTTAAGTCTAAGCGTAACCTGTTTGCAGTTTGTGTGTACACAGTGTGAACTTTTCTCTTTTTAGCATGGTTCAACATTTGGTCCCATCTTGGAGACAAATTGCTGCACCTGAAGCCGTTCTTGTCGTAGAACTTGCCGAGTGAGTATCTTAAAATGAAGCTGTCAGTGCTGTACCGGTCCAGTAATAGTATTCGTTTATTTGCATGGAGGTACTTGATGTTCAGTGATATTTATGTTATCACAGCTGAGAATCTTTGTATTTGTTGCTTTTTGCTGTGCTGTAGACTTGAGTGTAAGTGTCCTGTTTACTGAGGGCTTTTTCCTTCCTTCTCTTCCACGTTTCAGCTACCTGCTGGACCTTTCTAAGGAGCAGCTGATCGGATTCTCAGAGAAAGTTGACGAGATTGCTCAAGGAGCAGGATTCATGCCCTCGGATGAAAGGAGAAGGGGTGTCTTCACTATCTATACGCTCCATGAGGAATGACCCACCTACAGTCATCTGCTGGTTCTTCCTGTGCTGCTGTTTATTACTTCTTTGTTATTACTGTGTAGCTATCAAGCTTGCTGACGTACTTCGGTATTGTGGCTGACAGTCACTTGTTTGTTGCCCTTCCATTCCTTATTAAATGGAACGCTAGTGCTGTTTTGTTATCATTAATTGCAACCCATGGAAACTCATAATTCATATACTTCATTTGGTTAAAATGTTAATATTTATCTGTCAGTATCAATAGTGATATGGTAGCAGTTGCTTGCCCACGTATCCTTGTGTTTTAATAAATTGAACAGACTACGTCAACAAATTCAGCAAGTATCAACATTATCCAGGTAAACTGACATTAATGCATTAGTCTGTAGAATTCCATAATATTTTTCTCATTTTTCGTTATATTAAAGGCCAAAATATTGCGGATGGAAAGGAAGAAATATTCTATTTTTCTTGTCCGATTTGCTTTCTCTCCGTTATATGAGAAAACTGCATTTCATTTCTTTGTCTCTTCTACTTCCAACGGCCCCCAACCTTCCCTTTGCGTTGGCCCTTTTTACTAAATAAAAGGTGGAGAGAATCACCTGAATCAGTTAAAGAGCCTTTGTGGAAACTCTGCATGCAAGCAGTCATTATCAAAACCACAGATTACACACCCCTTATGCCCATGCAAACCACAGATTACACACCCCTTATGCCCATGCAAACCACAGATTACACACCCCTTATGTCCATGCAAACCACAGATTACACACCCCTTATGCCCATGCAAACCACAGATTACACACCCCTTATGTCCATTCATTATTTAAATATCCATGCAAATGAAATGCACAATACGGCAAGTTTTTCTTACAATTTCTGCGCATGGGAAATTCTGTTCAGCAGAACAGTGATCTGCAAAATTGCCACAAAAAATGAAAAAAGTATATCTACACATGTACTACATTACTACACAGTTCATTGGACAACACAAAGGTATGGTGAATAAGATCAAATATGGCTGAAGCAGACCCACATTCCCAGACCGTACCTCATATTTCTGTCTCTTCATCTTCTCCACTAAGTCATACTTCTCTGACTCCAGCTTATACAGCCTTTCCCACATCTCCTTGGCTTTCTCCCTATGAGAGAAGGTGTCCATTTGGATTTTAATAGTGCAACTGCCATTTGGTACAGCAAGACCTTACAGTGAGAGTGATGATTCTCTATTCTTAGCACGTCAGGCAGCACAAAGCAGGTGAAGATTTACCGGAGCCCATCTTCTCTCAGGTTTTCTATCGCCAAAGGCTTGCGTCTTTCTGCCAGTGTCTTCTTCTTGATCTCCCTCCCAGTTTGCCATTTCCCCTTCTTCTGCTCCGCCTGAGAAATTACATGGATAATTCAATGGATGGCCACAGCCAGCAAGGGCACCGATAGAGACTTTTCAGTGGAGTGACCAATTATTTTCAAGAAGTGACACAAACACAAAGACATAATACTGCCAACTCTGACAAACCCTGATGTTAACATTTGTCTAGAAATGTATATGTTGTTCAGCCAAAGCTAATAAATCTAAATTCTGTAGCTTTCTTTGAGGAAAAGCTTGATATAGACACCTTTTCGCTTCGTACTGCCGATTCTCTCTACCTGCGTGGCATTTTGAGGATAAAGCAAATTGGAACACGTCACATTATTCCATTAATCAAGGCAACTGCAATTTTAACTTATACTAAAGTGATCTCTCATGTTGCAGAAATAAACACACTAACCTATTGTGGATGTTTAATTAAAATGTACTTCGGCATTGTTGAAATAAAATGTGAAATGTATCTCAACAGAGCAGTATATTTTGTCTCCTGTTTGTGATGTTGTATTCACTTCCACCGAAGCTATTACCTCGATCTTTTAAGTTTACTGCACACAGCGCAAAAAGAAATTAAAAGAAAAAAATTCAAACCAATGGGATGACCTCATATATTGCCAATTAAGCCTTAAATTGGCATATTGGAACCCATTACAATAAGAGGGCTAATTTTAAATACTTTCAAAGTTCAAATATTTATTTTTAGCCAGCAGTTCACTCCGTCTGGACAACATAAAACGTTACAACCAAATTTAAGCACTTTGAAACGTAACAAATTTATCTAAATAGCTCTAATTTGTTCCATTCCAATGTGTTTGAAGTGGGAACATTGCTAACTAATTTAAAATGCAGGTAATGAATTTAAAATGCAACAAGAATAATTAGGATAGACCACATTTGAAGTCAATCAATGAATTAAAGGTTTTATAAAGCTGTTCATTCAGGATCGTTGCAGTACTATGGAGTTAACCAAACTGAGTGCAGCCCGTAAACGTAACGCTCAGCCAGTACACCACAGCTTTTGCTTCCAAAATAAAATCTCTAAAGCTGCATTTGTGGTCACCAGTGCTTTCCTGGCCAACCCTTGCTTGCGGTTTTTACTCAAATCACTTTTAAATGTTTGCTTTTGGTGGGTTTTTATATATTAGATACATAATTTAAACCATTCTTTTGTGAATGACACTTTTCATGTTAACATTTTTTTGGCCTTAAGACTTTAGGAAATGTTGTGACGGCATTCAAGTGCAGGGTACAGGAGGTTGTATTTCATGCCGGCTTCTTCAGCTGGCCCTTCACAGGAAGGACAGCTACACACTGTTTAATTACGTTAGCACTAAAGTCAGGAAATGTCTAAACTCGCTTCTCCTGAAAAGTTGTTCCTTCTCTCTCGCCAGGTGCAAAATTTTCTCCTTAGCTTGAAAATGGTGTACTGGAAGAATAATAGGGCAAGGATGTATCCCATGTCCAGGCCGTGGCATGGGCGAGTGGTGGATGCAATCTAGGGCGGGAGAGGGGATCGGTTCATCTGGAGTGATCAACAGACGGGAGACAAAAGCAATCGGGTCCCTGACTTCTGCAGCCTGTGGCACATCAATAATAAGCAAATGGTTTCTCAGACTCCGGGTCTTCAACTTTGCTTTTTAGCGTCTGATTTTCTGTGGTGAGGCTTTTACACATCGTATCCAAAGCCACACCCTGTTGGATACCTCTTTCAGGGACCTCTCCACCTCCTCCAGCTAGCCTTCGTTAGGAGTCCAGGGCGATTTGAAGCAAACCGAGCACCTCTCGGTTTTTGGACCTAAAGGGCTTGATGGTATTTTTAATCTCATCCACTGCTGAAACCAGAGCCATTATTTTGGCACCGTCATCCCTCGGAGTCACATCGTCCTCAGCCGGATGTGATTCGGGATAAATTACAGGAGTGAATTCCGGCAATTGTACCTTCTTAGCTTTCACTTTTGACATAGCAAATAATCGATGCAAGCAATCTTTATAAAGTTTAGTTAAATAAGATAAACAAAAGTGTCCTGTTTGCTGAAACGTAATCAGTTTAGTGCAGGGACAGTAAACACATCAAGAGCCCAGCCGTGCTCAACAGCGTTCAACACTTAAGATTTTAAGCCAAAAATTCTCCCCAGAAAAGTATGGATTTTGAATTTAGCTATAAGCCAAAAACGCTTATTTCTAAGCCAGTAGCTATTATAATACTTTACTGCATTAATTTGTGGTACCTTAGCAATATAACCTCCAAAGTGAGTTGATATATTTGAAAGTACTTTCATCTTCTTGGCTTCCTCATTTGCTCTTCTTTTTGCCTCCTCCTCTTCTTTCCTTTGCCGTTCTTCCTATTAAAACAAACCAGCAAGTTATTTGTATGCAAAATTGAAAAGAGGATACCCACCTTCTGTTCTGTGATCCTGCCCCCCCCACAACCATGTCCAAGATAACTGGTTAGAAGATGGAGGCACGGATTCATGGATGACTGACCCCTTGACAGTCTATCCCAGCCAGAGCTGTTATATCAGCCCAATACACTTTTAACAACATTAGAGAAACGACAAAAACACAACGTCTATTCTTCACTCGATTTATTGCCAAAACAGCACGCCATTTCCCTTACCGCTATTTTTGTTTGCTTGTCTCTCTCCTTTTCAGCTCGAACACGCTGTTGATCATCTCTCTCTGCCCTGCGTTTCTCCTAAAAGATGAACAGCGTGCACATGTCACTCTCACTGCTCTTCTACATGCCCTCATTGCTGTTGTTGCGCTCACGTCTTCCCCCACACCAGACAGCCTTTGTATAAATGTTTAGATTAAGAAAATATCTGCCCATCCACAAATACATAATGAAACATACAGTACTGGGCAAAAGTCTTAGGCAGTTCAAGAAAATGTTTAAGGCCATTTATCTGGGCAGTAATTGTATCTTTGCTCAAAACAATTTAATATATATGAATAAAGAGTAATAGAAAAACTAGTAAAAAATTTGTTCTGTTCTCTAAAATATTACCGATATCTGGTTGGACGGCTCGAACAACATGACTTTGGTTCCCAAACCTCTCCTTGAAAGAACCTCAGCCATTCCATGGATTTCTTAATTTTCACCACCGCCTTAGTTAACTTGCACTTAAGGAGCTAATTCACATTATGAGGTCTTAATTAGCCTGACGAGGTGCACTCCTAGTTGATCTCTTTAAGTACATGGGTACGTTGGATAATAACTGTATATTCTGGGGTGAAATGAAGAGATGTTTAAAGATATGTAAACTGACACACTTTGACCAACCTGAAGTCATAGTTTTACACCAACATGAACATGATTTAAACATAAATGTCATTGCCTAAGACTTTTGCACAGTACTGTAAATTCCTACTTTATATGATTTAGGTAATGTTTGATGCAAGAATATCGGTTTCTTATTTAAGTACGTGTGGTGAGAATGACTCCGGGGTGGCAGAGTTAAAATTACTTACAATTCTTTCCTTGAGCCCAATAAGTTCCTCGTCCTCTTTTTTCCTTTGTTCAAAATGAACATCGACCAGAGTCTGAAGCTCCACAAGATCTTTCTCCATTCTCTTCTTGTGAATATCCTGTATGGATTTAGACCCAGCATCTCAAACTTTACTATGAAATTGAATTACTCATTATACATTCTCTTTGTTTATGGCAGAAGACTTGGAGAAAGGGAAGACTTTTTTTTCCCCCCATATGGTCAAATATAGTTGAAATGTACAGTTATGTCACAGCTTTTGTTGAAAGTTTTGATTTATTTAATACTAATATCTTGGGAGAGAGATCTTTGTGGTCTAGTCTTCTCTAGATTGTAATCCCTCAAGTTTGGTGTGTAAACAGGAGAACAGAGTTCACTAAGCAAAAGTAAATATTTCTGGCAGATCACACACGTATGAAAGGGAGCACAATAGACTCACATCGAAGTCCACTTTCTCCCCATCTGGAATTTTGGGTACAGAAAGCGGAGCCATTATGGACCTGAACAGTTGAGAAACATTTTAATTTCTGTGTCATATTCAGAAGCACATCAAAACACTAAGAAAATCTGTAAATCAATTAAATGTACCTGTAGCGAGGGCGTTCCTCTTCTGAGACGGAAAAAAGGGGCATTTTACAACATTTTTAACAGGGAATATTGTTTAAATAGGCACAATTTATCTTTATGATCTGATATATAGTGAATTTATTTAGCAATTTAATGTTCAGAAAAGATCTTTTACAGTGTTTGGCAGACACCTATTGTAGAGAATTTTATAGTAACAAATGAATAACTTTTTACAATCATAGGAACAAAATGTATAAATTGATCAATGAAAACAGTTTCATGTATCTGCCTAATCAAAAGTCAATCATTTTATCCAGAATGAATAGCATAATTGTCAACTCCTTGAAAGAAAATAGAACTACACTTCCACCCCATCACTGGAATAACAAACCCAATTCTTACCTTCTTCATGTGTCTCCTGTCCTGATGTGAAGATGGAAAATGAGTAAATGGAGAAAGACAGACCAAGATAAGATATGCCAGAGAGAAACTTCAAACTGTGGTAAATGTACATGCTACAGTGTGGTGGGGCAGGGGGTTATGACAAAACACATCAACATGGATCCTTGGGGTCCAACAAGGACTGAATTTATTTAAAAAAAAAAAAAAAAAAAAAAAACAGCATACAGTACTATTTGTAAATTCAGAACACGGTAGGATCCAAATCGCAGAATCAGACCATTTAATCAGAGCCAAAACAGGCAGGGTCAAGACCAGAACAGGTAGGATTTCCAAAAGCCAGGGGAGAATAGAAAACAGTCACCGTCACAGGCTGAAGATCAGTACCAAGGAAGCAATAGGCACAGCAAACAGAACCAAATAGGAAGCAGAAAGATCAACCCAACAACCAGGGTCACACACAGGCAAACGACATGATTCAGAATCACTCAGTAACAACATAGACAACACAATACCTCACAAGGAGGCGACCGAACAGCAGGGCTCATACAAAGGATTAACGAGGCACGGCTAGAAGCTATTTGATGGTAATTAATGAGGCACAGCTGGTTAGTATTCAGGGGATGATGACCGGGAGTAAGTTGGGCGTGGTAGGTCCCATGTAGGCTGGCGTGATGTGGGCGTGACACTATTAAAGCTGTCAAATAATTTTTTTATTTGTGATTAATCGCCTGATGTTATGTTGTTAATTGCGATTAATCACAATTAAATGCAATTTGTAATTTGCTCAAATTTGACCCCTGAAGAAATGTCATTCCAGTTAAAAGCAGTGTATTATGCTGACATGATGAAGGACCCATCATACCCTTTGCATAACCTCTTTGCTCTACTGCCATCTGGCTGGTAGGAGGGTCTGTAGTCATTGTCATGCTCCTCAAACCATTCATACACACTCCTAGCAGTACGTCCTAGTTGGCTCATCGGTGTATCTTTAGAAAAAATAAGAAAACTAAGTGAGGTGACTCCGAAACTCACCGCCAGGTGGCACCCTGAAACAGATGAGATTAACTGATGAGAACGAACAATAATACTAATGAAGATATGTGTTAAAAATAAATACATAATCAGACTATCAAATTTTAAAAATCTACTCACACATATTCTTCTTTATCTGACATAGCTGTAACAACACAATGCACGTATTAAGAAAGATCAATATTTTACAGTATAATGTTAACAATTTCACTTGCCAAAGAAAGGCTGTAGTTTGTTAAATTTAAAAACAGTGGAAGACACAATTAATTTCGATAGATTCCAAATTGTTCTATACAAGTTGTCCACCTGCTGTCCAAAAAACGCATGGCCAGGTAAATTTGTGCCTCTAAGTTGTGTGTCCTACGATGGACTGACATCCTATCCACAGTGCAATCACCATGACCCCTCGGCTTCCTGGAACTGGGTCCGGGCTTACCACCACTAGCTGGTATGGGAATTGGATGGATGGCTGTTATTTAGTCAGTTTGACTTCAAAGGGGAAAGTCGATCCTCTTCTACTCCACTCTTCAGCGTGAGGAGACATCAAAAACACCACCAAGGCTACACAGAGCATTGTCGTGAAGTTTCTCTAGTATTCTGAAGGATCCTACTTGCCTTATTCCCGACAGCCTGCTTGATTGTGTCTGCCACACCTATTCCAATTTGTCACTGCATTTTTTGATGTGCTGTTTAATTTACAAACGTGTCATTGTACTTTCTAAATGGCTGGTTCATTTCCGAATTTGTCATTGCATTTTCTGATTTGTAATTTTTTTGTTTTCGTCTTTGAAAACGTGATTTGCACTTTAGGGCCAACATCTGTGAGAGGTACCTTTTGAAAACCCATTATATTACAGAACAAAGGGTGGCAGACAGAATACTTTTCAGACTCTTTCTATAGTCCTTTCTCATTAGGCTAGTGTGTCTCACGGACATAACTTAATTCTATCATGTTATCGCATCAATCTAACCAACGTTTTGCCAGATCTTTCTGCAGCATCACATTTAACAGGTTCCCTATTAGCATTCATACAGCTTGGTTTTTATTAATGGAGATTTAATCAAATTAACTCTAATTGTTTCTGCATCAATATCAGTTTTTTGAAGGACAAAAATAGCTGACTCACTGTGGGCGAACATACATTTTATTGTGTACTAATTCATAGATAATGCCATTTTTAATGTGGTATTGCTATTATGGTACATTGTACACTAGCAACACAACAAAACCAGTTATGAACAGTTATTGTGTAGTTTTTGATACAGAAATTCACGATCCTTTTTGTCTTTTCTATGGTCAGGCAAGATCTGGAGCTTAGCGTAGCTTGCACGCTAAGTATTACAGCAGTCCTAAATAGCTAATCATTGCTATACATTTTATGGCCAGAATTACGGCTTGTTTTCTCCTGTCGACTCAAGTCAGAGAATCACTTAAGCATATTCTTCCAACTGACTCAAGCGCATGCCTACCTGTCCTGAAGGGCGCTTACGCACTCTAGTTGCACACGTCCTGAGACCGATATTAAGTGACACTGAGTTGGTAAAACTGGGTATTGCACTAGTGTTTTGTTAGAAAAGAAAAACAGAAAGAATCCATCCATATTCCATAGCTGCTTACGAGATCATGATCAAAGTGAGCCTGGAACCTTAGTCCAGAAGCACATGGCAGGGGAACACTATACACGGCAGACCTTCACATAAATGGCATGTTTTGGGAGAACACTGGAAGAAACCTGGGCAACAAACACAGCTTGATGGAGTGAGGCAACAGTAGTACGCACTGAGCCATCCTGTTAAAATAGCTTGTTACATAATTAAAATAATTTCAAAGCCAGTCTGAATAGCATTGTTGTTAATAACAGTTCGTTATCATTCATTATCTAAGAGTTGTCTTCTTTCAGCTAATCATTTAAAATAGGTTTCTAAAATTAGGGTTTCATTGTTTTCTTTTTTTTTCTGGAAAAGGATCTAGTTAAAGAATTCACAGGTGTGTAGCTCATTAATCATCCAAAACAGTAACCGGCTGAATAAGAGAACAGAAAAGAAGGATGACGAGTGAGTTAGGGTCTTTTATTAAACATCAGATGGAGGTTTATTTTAGAAAGACCAGTACAATTGACTGGCAGATAATTGATTGGAACAGTAGGCAAAGAGGATTTGTGGAAGTATAAGGTTACTTTTGACATTAGTAGTGGAACGTGATCCATTCAATATTAGTCAACGGTCAAGAAGTTTAAAAAACTGGATTGCTGTGTACCAGCTGGGCAAATGCCAACCAATCACCAAATTTTAAATAGGAAGGAGGCCGGCCAAAGTTTTTTTTAAGACCCAACCTCTCATCCAGATTATACCGCGGCCTTCTTGTTAAACTTAGCACAGTGGTGAAAAATCGCGGTGTCATGTTTGACCCAGTACTGTCTAGTGATGTTCATATTCAAAATGTTACTGGAGCAGCTTTCCTCTACCTGAGGAAAACATCCAAGATAAGGAAAATGCTGTCCTTCCATGATGAGGAAAAAAGAATCTATGCCTCTACAAGTTTCTGACTGGACTGTTGTAACTTTCTGCACATGCATCAGGGTTTATTTTTACTGCAGAGTTCTTACCAGAACATTTGTTCATATTTATCCTGTTCTATCATTGTTTTGAGTACTTGTGGAGTCCTTCAATTTTATACCACAGCCCCTCATTAAGATCTGCAGCTTTGTAATGGTCTGTGGATTGAGGCCCATTCTCAAAATTCACACGCTTAGCTAGAGGGAAACTACCTTTATGTAGTCACTTAACGCTAACTAGGCTTATATTCTAGGAAGC
>JAACJT020003197.1:0-10351 GCA_009936485.2 Gymnarchus niloticus | reverse complement strand
TTCAGCTGTCCTGTCTGACCAGCTTGCTGCCTTCTGAGCCACTGAGCCTGCTCTGATCACTGGACTGCAACCTCCAAAACCCTGTTGTCCCTCTGACTGATATAGGATTTGCTCTTGTATCTTTTCTGATTTTTATTAATTAATTTGTCCTGCCCAGTGCTGGCCTGAGGAGGATGGGCTTCCCCCTTCAGTCTGGTTTCTCCCAAGGTTTCTTCCTTCTGAGGGAGTTTTTCCTTGCCACTGTCGCCTTTGGCTTACTCTTTGGGGACTGTGGGTCTGGGACTATGTAAAGAGCTTTCTGACAGTGATTCTTGTTAAAGGTGCTATATAAATAAAATTTAATTGAATTGAAATTGAATTATAGTGGCTGTATAAATATAAAGACTATCTGCAGACTGTTGCAATACTGTTGCACGTGTATACTTGGACATCTGCAATTTCCACATGGCCTATGCTGTCAGAGGGGCACAGCAAGGATGCAGAGGGGCTGGCATCGCAGAGAGGGTGGATCTAGACAGGAGTGTTAATTGGAGAATCAGTGCACCTTTGGCACTGAATCAGCAGGGGGTGCTCCTGATGATGCCAGGTGCAAACTATTCTGGCACTAGTCTTACAGAACAAAAAGGATTTTTCTGAGCTTGTCAAAGACTCCAGTTGCAGCTGAAAGGGTGGTAGGAGGCAGCGCTTGCCTCTAAAGTCATGACATTGGTCAAAGCACAGGTGGGACTTCATTTTCAGTGAAGCCTTAAATAAACATTAATGTCAGTTATGTATGTCAATAGACGTATATTAGGATTCTTCATTATGACTCCTTCATTATGATTGTCTTGAAATGGTTGTATATTATATATATTTCACTGATCTCATCTCTTACCAGCCATTTTTATTTCTGTCCATACCCAACATGTCCTGTAGAGGTCACTATAGACCAGGTGACTTTGCCATCTGAATATTCCTTTGTATGACTTTTTAGTAGCATGCTTTCATGCACATTATGCTACCACAGTTATAACTTCATTAAAGGGCACCATTTTTAATGTTTTATCTTTGAAGCTCTAAATTTTCTTAACATTCAGTTGTGCTGAAATATGCAGAATATAGTAGTCAGTTCAGTGTTTTTGTATTTATTGGCAAATGTTTAAGCCTTTTAAATGTACGTGCTGTCTTGCAGCTCACTTCCTATATTCATATTTAAAAAAAAATGATTTGCCTTATGTTATAAGTAATCATTGTCTGTAAGCTATCCCTACAGCCAATTCACAACTACACTAACTTAGATCCCATCATTAAAATAAATTTCCCTTGATGATACTTAATGAGGGAGGAATGGTGGCTCAGCATTAGCAGCAGGATACTCCAATTTCCTCCCACAGTCCAAAGACAAGTGTTGTAGGCTAATTTCCGTAGTTAAATTGTCTGTGTGTGTGGTGTGCGAGAGAGGGAGACTGTGCCCTTTGCTGGGTTGGCACCTTGTCCAGGGTGTCCCCAGCCTTGTGCCTTTAGGCTGCCTTGAATAGGCTCCAGACCCTTCCCCCCTGTGACCCTCATTAGGATTAAGTGGTTTGGAAAATAGATGGATGAATACTTAATGGTGGATTACATAATTTGATCATCTCCACACTACATATGTACAGGTGACTAATCTGGAAGAGCAGCATGATGTCCAACTATTTGCCCAATGCATCACCCATCTTCCTGCCACATGGCCAGTGGTATGCTGATTACAGACAGTCAAATGTGCACTGATTTGATCATCTGTACTCTTTCAATGTCCACTCCTGTCAGGTAGGCATGAGTAGTTAGACCTATGCATGTCCAGTTTGACTTTGTGGCTGTGTCCTCTAGTACATTTGATGAGTAACACCACAGGACATATAAAATGTGTATTCTAAATTTGGAAATAGAGAAGCTAGTCTCCTCCATCAACAAGTAAACACGGGAGGTAATCTCTCATTTTCTGGCATACATTTACCACAAAATCTAAACTAGACCTGAGTATCTGCAGTGGTACCATGGAAGTTTCTGTCCAGCAATGCCTCTCCATGTATGGAATTGTGTTCTGGAAACCTAGAGAAATAAACCAAATTTAACCTGACGTGATTGTTAATCAAACGCAGGTGAAGTGAAAGCATAGGCTTGTCACCTGACTTCGCCCATCGATGGAATGTTCACACCAAAGGTTGCCGTGCAGACTTCCAGATCTACTCTCTTAAAGATACCGTTGCAGGAGATAATGATAAATTTATCCTATTGCAGGAATGATAGCAGTTGGAAGTTCACCATTTTTTTGTTTTTATTTGGGTAAACTCCATCATGATTATTGTCTGGCAGTTTTAGTCTTCAAAGCACTTCCAGAGCACCATCAGAGAGCCAAAAACATGCTGGGAGTGACAGCCAATGCCAACATTCACAGCATTTGTAGAGGATTGCTGGAGAAGAGCAGCTGAGTAGGCCAGTGGTCTATGCCACAGGCCTTGGTGGGACCGCCTTGGTAGAGCCAGATGGTGACAGCTACATCCAAATTCAATATGACACCCTTTCAGTGGTGCTGTGTAAATCCAGCTGTCATCAAATTGGCTGTTTATCTGTAGGCAAAAAGTTCTTTGAGCGGTCATTGAAATTTTTCAACTTTGCCCAGAATACTCCAAGGTCAAGGCAAGGTCCTCATAATTTCAATTTGCCTTACAACTTTTGTGCTATTAGTGTACTTTTGACCAAATTTGATACAAATCATTTCCTTTTCCACTTGGAATGTGTTGCTTGACACAATATTTTCATATCTTATACTGCATTCTTGAAAAAAATCAGACTTTTTCTTTTCGGCACAGTTCTGATAGGTAGTTGTTTAAACAAATTACTGTATGTTTGATAGATTATAAATCATATTATTTAATTTGAAGTCTTGCAAATATAGTATGAATGTATTTTAAAAAGAAAATAAAATATATATCGGAGTATGTTAAAATCATCACCATCGATAGAATAAAATGCATGCATATCTACTACCTACATAAAGAATTTATATTGTTTTTGACTTAGAGTATAGTAACTTTGTCATTTTTTTTTAAAAAAAAGAAGTGTTTATTTTTCCCCCTATTTTTAGATATGTTTTCTAAATTTATGTTTTTGTGAAAATGGAGACCTAACTAAATTCTGGCTATGCAGAATGCACAGCCAAAAGAAATTATTTCACCCTGGCGTTGATCGTTACATCTGCCGCCTATTAATGGAGGATGCCATGCTGGATTATTCTTGTAATAATACAATGCATCACAAATCAACTTAATGCAATGTGGTGATTTCAGAGGACGTGGCAAATATCTGATTCTGGAAGGAAGGTCAGCTACTTTCAAGTGACAGCAGTGATCAGCTAGCTAACACAGATAAGTGATCAACCTGGACAAACCTCTGGGATTCTGTAATATCATGGAGTGTCACATAAATCCATCAAAATAGATTCTGCCTCTCAGATTCCTTTTGTGTGTGGTGCAGGGGCTTTAAAGTGCTCCCTATTTGCTGTCATGGAAGTGAATTCTGGGTTCTTTTTTGGTACACAGAATAATGGACAATGTCAAAAATAATATTGGTGAGATGTGTTTCTGGGCTGAGAGCACTCATTTCCTCTATTTCTTTATTCTCTGTACACTATATAGTACAGAGAGCATCTGGCCCTTTGCTTGAATTGAAGTATTGTTTTGGTTTAACAGATCTAAATTATTTATATGTAATTAAACAGTCTGACTCCCTTTTTTGGCAAGATAATCCTTAATAATATGATTTCACTGAGAAGAAAGAAGAAATGAATTTGCATTGAAATGTCTGAAACATTTATAAATTCCACAGATGGGAAACCATAAGCTTAAAAAATGATTTATTAGTTCACAGTCTGCAAGTGCATCCATCTTATAAAAATATCGTGGAGTTAAAAAAATATTGTGCTTAAGAATCATAACACATGCATCCGACAACCTCAGCGCCAGTCTTCCAGCGCTCCCAATCCCCATGGTACTGACCGGGGTTGCATGTTTTCCGATTGTGTTTCCCTATTGTGTTCACTAACTGCCAGTGATTATGCCCTGATTACCCTCACAGGTTTCATCTGTGTCATCCCCATTTAAGTCAGCGTGCCATTGCCCTTGTTCTTGTCATGGTTCCCCCTCCCACCATTAGGGGTCTCCTGAATCCCGAATCTAGAGACTAATTAGAGAGGACTGACCACAGTTATGGTGCTGAGTCATTGTCTGCCCGTCTGCTGTCCTGCTCTCATCCTGAGGAAGAAAGTCCTGTTTTCTGTCACCCCGAGTCTCTCAAGTTTGTCTTCACCCTCGGATCCTCTACGCGTGACAGTTCTTTGTGGAGTGTTTGGTGACCCATTACTGTGTACTGACTCATTGTTTATATTCTGAATGTCTACCATGTCCTCCAGAAGTGTGAATATTTGGTTTGAACAAGACTCAGTGTTATCCACTCTGAAATATCTTTTACAGATTAATCGCACTCTGATGCCAGTGAGATGAGGTAAAATATTACATGAATGCTATATTAATTGTGGTTATTGCTATGTTAATGTCTCTTGGATGTGAAAAGTCCACGATTATATGATGCTCTGCTGCTCCTTGTTAATACCCACAGTTTGGGGTGAGGGTCTTGTTTTCTAATTTACAGAGGATGTTTTGTAAATTAGCTGTCATTACACGTTCCCTAAATTGACACTGCGATATTAAGCTTGCCCTTTAAACATAAGTCAATGGGTCTCTCTACTCTGCATAAATCTGTAATTATCTGGTTATTTACTGACTGTTTCTTTCTTCCTGAAGTCCTGTTCTGAGTGCAAGTTTGACCACTGAATGTAATCACTGACAAACTCTAACAGCATTAATAATTTTACTCACTAAACATGAAAAGTAATTTTGAAAATCCATTTATGCATCTTCTAGCCACTTATCCTGGTTAGGGTTGTGGAGGAGCCTATCCTAGGCAGGATAGCTAGGGCACAAAGCTGGGGTACAGCCTGGACAGGATGCCAAGCCATTATAGGGCACTTATTCATCCACAAAAGTGCATTGTACGGGCATTCCGGAGATGCCAGTTAGCCTAAAATGCGTATCTTTGGACTGCCGGAACAAGCTGGAGTACCTGAAGTCTCTGTAAGAATTTCAGGAGAATGCTTACAGCCTGCTGTGCTTGCCTTTTCAGTTTTGCGATGACACTGCTGAGAACTGGGTTACAAATCAAAAGTTATATTAAGGCCATTTTTTTTTTTTTTTTTTTAATAAAATTGGCTTTTAATTAGGGAAGTTTTTTAAGAGTTACTCTGATATTTAGATGGGTTCTAGTAATACGTAACTCAGAAAGCCCATTATTATATAATTGCCATGCTGTTTGCTGCTTTGAAAACATTTTTTATTCATTTTCTGCATGGAAACATCTTAAAATTGCTGTTCATTTTTTTTTATATATATATAGCAATCTGTTCCATTCGGAATGGAAGAGGTGGAGCTACACAAGAACACAGTTCAGGGAATGTATCTGCATCTTCAAATCAGATACATAAACTTGTAACACCCATGGTAGAACATAAAATTCTGTCTGAGTCTATACCATGTAATTAATCTGCTAGTATTACCATTTTTGTCAATGGAGTGTTCGGTAAGAAATAAAACTGCATTCATTATGCCATTCTAATGTATTCTAATAGATTACTGCCATTAATTGTAAACAGCTAAATATGACACTTTCTAATGCATTTTACCAGAATACTGCTTCTTGCTCTTGTATGTGGAGCTTGCACAATTTCCCAGTGCTGGTGACAGTTAATACGGCACTTTAAAAACATGCAGTTAAGAGAATCTGCAACTATAAATCGCCTATAGTATTTGAATCTGAGCCCTGTAATGGGATCCCATCCAGGATGCTCTGTACTTCCCATAATAGCCTTCAAGCTCAATGTGACCGTGTGTCAGATAAGCAGTTATGGAAGACTGATGGCATCTTAAAATATATATCTACCTGTTGTATATTCTTCATGTGTCTTCATACTTGTGTTTACATGGAAATAAAAACCAGCAGAAGCAGCATTTCCCCCAAAATTTTATTTATATAAAGAATTTGCATATGGAATAAAAATGCTTTAGATTGTTCACTAACAGTAAATGCATTATAAAGAAAATGAAAGCATTTTCTATACCTGCAAGTGTGCAGTATCTTTTGGACAGTGAAGACAGGAAGATTATACATCATGAAAGTATTCCTTTTTAACTATAAATTCAACAATCAAGGCTGATAGTAATCAAATATAATATTTGACTATAAAATAACTATTTCCAAGGTACACTGAGACAGGAAAAAGGTCAAACCCTGAACTGTGCACACTCGAATTTGTTTAGTTTATGTCTATTCCCTTCCCTCCACCTCCCCTGTCCCCCATGTTTCGCATGTTCCGATGAAGCCACAACTCTCTTTTTATTTACGTATGTGCTTGGACATCGTGTTACTGACAATAACATTGAATTTAACTGAACCGAATGATTGGACCTTCTGTCAGTCAGTCATTTCCTCATGAGCAAGGTAGCCTCTGTTGTACTCACTGTAGACCGGACTGGGGTTACTGATTGCAATCTACCTGGCTGAGGCAGCTACTGTATGTCGGAATTATGTGAGATGAATGAGTTTAGTCTAACACAAGGTCTTAGAAATTTAGAAATAAGCCGTCGTCAAACTGTAACAAAGACACTAAGCGATTCCAGATTGCAGAGGCAAAAAGAACCAAGAGATCAGAAGCCATTTCAAAACCAGAAAGCCAGCCCAAGAACCCAAACCACTAAGACCAAGTAATAAGCAAAAATCCGAGGGAATTCAAACAAATTGACAAAGTAATTACAGATGTGGGAATTACAGGTTGAAACTACAGGCTGTGGGCATGACCATAGAGGAAAACCAGGTGTACAGGAGATAACTTGAGAAATGGATTCTGGACTGGATGTGACATTGCCTGTCTAACTATGCTAATTGTAAGGATAAAAATTTAGAATTGAATTTACATAATAACAAGAAATGTATTCATTTTTTGAGTAGAAATCATACCAATTCATTTTTGCAGTTCTCTAAACGATACTTTAATGGAACAATGGTTTTCTATACAATATGCCCGCAATTCATTTTTCCATATTGGTGCAGTAAGAAGTTTTAATTGGCAATCCTCAAATCTGACATTAGGTCACCTTTTCTCGAGTCTAAGATCTGCTGCTACTGGCAGTAGGGTGGCCTGATTTTGGGGGAGCCTATTCTTTGAATATCAAAACCATTAGTAAGTCATTATGTCTCCTGCCATAGTTATGGTCACAGCAAGCCTCAATTTCTATGAAATTTAAATGGTCAATTAGGAGTGAAAGTGCTACAGCCATGTAAGTTTAAACAATGATCTTTCAGAGCTACTATTCAATTTCCCCCACCGTTATTTTTGACACTGGCCTGTGTGAGATGCTTAGGCCCCAGTATTTATCTGTAGTGGATTTCCATTGATATAACAGCTGAACATAGCTTGCTTATTATAGCTTAAGTGACATCATAGCTGATGTATTTCAAAAGCATTCTTATTGAATTCTATATGGCTGATGCATATACTTTCCCAAGCCACTTGCCTAGTGTAGGCAGTAGGACTTTCTGGAAGTAGAAGGCACTGGGCATGAGAATACCCTGGTTGGGATGTCAGTTCATCTTACCTTTGGTTTCTGCAGGATTCAGTGGAGTAATGGGAACAAACCCGCGTGAACAGCAGAAAACGTGCCACACACACACAGTCAAAGGTCATTATCGAAAGAGTAAGGGTTTTCACTAATTATATTATCGGTGATGTTTTTGAATATTTTTAATTTTATGTTCTACTGTGATGATGGAAGGAACTCCATGCCATCACCGTTCTAAGCACCAAGTCAAGCCTTGTAATGTTCTCACCCATAGTTTAGAGTTGCTTTGGGTGTTGTCCTGGGTAGCAATGCCATCATGGAGAGGGGCAACCTGGGATCTCAAATATGCCTTTGTAACCTGGAGGGGGAATGGAAGAGACATTGTTTAGGGCACTGCTGGTCCATATATTCAAGTGTTGACCCAATAACATCCATTGTAAGCAGCACAGGTTCACACAATTGTCAGATGTTTTAATTATCCTTTGTTATGCAGAGGTTTGTGATCAACTGTGGTAATAATAGTGGCATATTACCTGTGTTTGAATAATGGTACGGACCAGTTCTGCTGTTTGGCAGGAATCCAGGTTATTTAAGATGGCTTCCTCTGACTAGAAAGGGAGAGATCATAGAGGTGAGACTAAATGTCTCTCCCAGGACCCTTGGGGGTACTTACTGCTTAAAGTTAACTTTTGCAAGCTGTATGTGTTGGCTGTGTTCACACTGCTTGAGTGTGTTGTTTTGTTTTGTAAATACGCTGGTGGTATTTGGAAGATGTCTTTTGTAAATGAAAGAAAACCTTTATGCCCAGGAAACCTCGTGTACCGTCTGTTGTTTACTGCCAAGCCCTAAGGCTCAACTGTGGGGAAGAGATTTTTTCGCTGTCTCTGGACCCATGCGACATGACATCACAGCAAATAACCCCTTCCCATCACATCTATATTTGGAGCCAAACAAAACATGCATTTCTATTCTCCTATTTCTATTAAACATCTTTTTGGCTGCTAATGTAATACTCAGGGCATCTCAGGTGCAGTAGTAGGAATGAAACGTCAGTGCAGGTGCCAACTTGGACAGAGGCCAGCCCGACTTGTTTCAAGTTGGAATACTAAGTACCGACTGTTCTCAATTAGCTACTCAGGGTGCTTACGTTCTTGTCCTTATGTGTGCCAAACTGCTCAGTCTTTGTCTTACAAACAAGACTCCCAAAAGCCAGAGATGGAACCTTTATTGTCTTTCAGTTTATTAATCAAGAAATTCAGCTCAGTGCAAAAAAAAAGTAAAATGAAAGACTGTAATCTCAAATTGGTGTAAAGGACCCAAAGAGGTCTTAAGAGGAAAGCTGGAGATAGCCTTTGTGGATCATATATATTTCTGATGTGTAAGGGCCATTGGTAATTTTCACAAAAACATGACTTTAATCATGGGGAGCTGAGAAAACAGAGTCACAGCAAAACAAGATTGTTGTATGACAACAATCAGCTTGTTATTAGATTATTAATTCGAGTCTTCGCCTGTGTCATCTTCCTATTACATAATTTAAGTTAATTTTGTAAGCTTAAAAACATACTTTGAATACTGAAGCTCCTATCTGCAGTATGTGTCAATTTAAAAATGAGTTCGTCATAAAGGACAATTTAAATAGCTAAATCTTCCATATTTCACGTGAAGCCTCTTGCCATTCAATTTCCATTGATTAATTTTGATTTTTAATGTAAATCAGCATGCTAAAATATCACAATCTATTTATACAGTGCTCATAGATTTTCTTAGATATTTGCAGGATGGATTCTGGGCGGGTGTAGTGAAAGAAAAAATAAAAATATTCATTCGCTGGCTAGTCTTCATTAGTTCTCACCACTGTTTATTTCTTGATTTAAGTAATTATTTGAATGGTAAGTCACTGCACTGGTGCATTAAAAAAAAAAAAAAAAAAAGAGCCATTCTTAGTTTAGAATGCTAAATAAATGTAGAATAACATCTAATGTTTAAATGTTCAATGAGCTTTATTACACTCTCTCCAAATAGACAGCTGTGAATTTGTATGGAGCATATTATAACACCCATGCATGTCATAGCTTTCAGTAATGAAGACTCAGACTCAGAGCGTAACTGCAACAAGGCATTTGCTTGCAAGTCTCCCACAATAAAAAACTATGTATACATTGCAACCTAGATTGGCTACACTCACAGTGGATATACCATGAATACCATGCAGTTTAACACTAATACATCATTAGGCAACAGAAACACAGCACGTTAATAAAAATGCACTGTAAAAAAACAGTAACTATACAACTGGCGGGATGCCAAGTGCCTCACGGCAGTTTGAGTACCACTGGTTCCCTCCTTATAATGCCACAATGTTTTTCCATGTGTCGTATTTTCTTATAATCAAAGGAACTTTGAATTATATTTGCATTAAAACAAGGACAAACAGACTAAACAGCAGTTTTTACCCTGTTGCCATCAGAGCACTGAATGTCACTTAATTTTCTCCTACCTTTAATTCTACTCCATGTGCGATAAGGGTCGTGCAATATGTTCATGAAGATGGACTGTGGTCTACCTACCTCATCTTACCTACCTCATCTTACCTACCTCATTGTACACTACAATTCATATTTTGATATTTTGTGTACATATGCTACCTCCCATATTTTATATTT
>JAACJT020003196.1:0-10357 GCA_009936485.2 Gymnarchus niloticus | reverse complement strand
CTCTCATTTTAGGAAAACTACAGTGAAACTGAGCCATAGTAGATTCATAATTACCTTCACGCTCTCATTTTAGGAAAACTACAGTGAAATTGAGCCATAGTAGATTCATAAGTACCTTCACCCTCTCATTTTAGGTAAACTACAGTTAAATTGAGCCATAGTAGATTCATAAGTACCTTCACCCTCTCATTTTAGGTAAACTACAGTGAAATTGAGCCATAGTAGATTCATAAGTACCTTCACGCTCAGGCTTGAGGTCCAAACTGGCAAAAGTGCTGCAGCTTTCACTTCCTCCTCAAAAACTGAATTTGAGTCCTCATTTCACATACGTTATAGCTTCCTGTTCATTAAATTGTAGCACAAAATGCATGTGGGTGAAAACATAGTCTGTGTCTTTTAAAGGCACCATCAGCAGCAACAGTGTCATGATGAAGACATCGTCAGCGGACGCCTTTAAGTGGGTATCTGTAAACGAAAATTCACACACTTGTGGGTTCTGGCTTTGAGGTGGATTTCATTTAGTGAGCACATTATCACATCTTAAGTTAGTCATTGACTAATCAGAATGATCCCATCCGTCTTCAAACCAGTTTGACCAGTAGGTCAGACAGCACCAGGTAGGGGGACAGTCTAGACTGGACGCCACTCCCTCACAGGACACACACAGTTTTCCATTAGCCTAACTGTGTAAGGAAAGCCACGGGATGCAAGGAGAACATACAAACACAAGACACAGCAGATGGAGGCTGGCTTTGAACCCCAGTGTGCCACTTGTCAGAATGTATACATGTCAATATGTGTTTATATCAATTAGATTAATATTAATCAGCAGTTGAGCTTTAACCCTTGACATGGTCCTTCGTCCATTGATGACTGTAGTCATATCGCTGATTTCCTTGTTTTACGGCCTGGTGAACTGCAACCTTCTTCAGATTTTTTAAGTTTCAGTTGCAGCTTAGCGCATGAAATCCATGTGTGCAGGTCAGGTTTGTTCAGAGATATCAGCATTCTGATCGTCGTTCGCCGTCGCTCTGTGTTCTCCATACTGGTCTGAGATGCAACTGCATACGTCGTGAGAACTACATACAGTCGTTGTTTCCTTGGATTTACAATTCAGGAGTTTATTAGCGGCCTGTTATGGTCCAGTGTATATGATTTCTCTTGTCTTTGTACACCTGAGAACCCTGTATATTTAATAAAGTATCTCAGGCTTTTTCTCAAAACGATCAACTCAACTTTTTGTCCAGCTGAGCAATTACAGATCTGCTTCTCAAGGATGTCAAGGTGAAGGCACAGATTATAGACTTTGCAGGTTTACGGATTCTTTAATTGCTTTCTTAATTTACACACAACTACGTTTTGTGCATTTCAAGACTCGGGATAAAAGACTAACCAATCTAGGCATGGAAGACGCCTCATCTCAATAGTTACCTTTACATTTAATATGAGTACAGGTGCTGTAGGAGTCATACTATGTCACAAACAAATACACGTGAGGATGACATTTGGCAAGGTAGAAATGATCATGAATAAACAGCATATCAACAATATATTTCTCAATATATTGCAAGACGTCTCTGGAAAGAAGCACAAGCGATGTTAAAGACCCACCGTATATTGACTTTGTAAGGCAGAACTGAGTGCAATGAGGAGGAGGACAATCAGGTCAGTTTAAACGGGTGGGGGGGCATGATACATGTGCTGGAAACAGGAAGAGGAACTTCTGCACAAAGTGCAATGCTGCCAGACTTTAGAAGAGTTTTCAATGAATGGCGCACAAAGAAGAAAAAGGAGAAACGCTAAAATCTGACTGAAGATAAGGAGATGAATGGCCTGTCGCTAATCAGGACAGCATGGCCAAGGGTACACAGGAAGCTTCCCGGCATGTTGACACATCCATGTGTGCTGTTGACAGTAGCCTCCAAAGCACCATTTCTGTACCATTCCTTTCGGAATGTTACCCCCGGCAGGAGTTTCTTCTCTCAAAGGTACACTCAAGCATGAAGTGACAGCACCACACCGGCGTTCAGGTCCGTCTAATTAAAGCTGGATTTTTACTGGTCTGTTCACTACTCGAATAATCGTCAGTACTTGGAACTAGGAGGGTCTTAACTGTGAAAGAAGTGAAAGCCCTTAAAAAAAAGAACAGGAAGTCGTGCCACCGGCAGGAAGACAGTGAAGTCACTGCGTAAGTCAGTCAATCCACTGCTAATGTCCAAATTCAGGGTCCATTCAATGCCAGCTGGTAGTCATCTCAAGTGACACATCTGTGATACAGTTAAAATCACCGGAAACTGAACACATCTTCTGTTCAGTAAATCAGAATTTTTATTTCTGAACAATAGCTACAACTGTGAAAAGAAAAATAAAATCTGTGTGTTTGTTCAATTAAAAATTCTTCCAAATGACCATTCTGTGAAAGCCGAACAAAATGCACATTTAACTCAAGACTGAAAGTCTTTTGCTTAGGGACGATTAAGGAATAATCCATCAAAATAAGCATTGTACTATTCATTAAAAACGCAAATTGTTTTTATGTTTTCTTTCTGATTAATTGCTTAGCTGACAGTGCATTACAAACTTCACTCATTCATGTAGCTAGACATCTTAATGTAGCAGTGTCAGATTAAATGATGTTTTCAGGTCAAGTTATGGTGAGGGTTAACAGTTAGGGTTACAGGTCAGGGTAAACGGTTAGGATTAGAGCTACAAGTCACGACAGGATCCCCATGGGTCTGAGCCACAACATTCAAGAAACTCATTGCACAATTCTACTAACCAGAAGTCCAGAGACATGGCCTTGCTTAACCATGAAAGCACTGACGTCAGGCCTCTGTGTGTACCTGGGTACAGACTGTCTCATCTTCCCACAGAAAAAAAAAAGCATACAATGTTACATCACTACCAGAATTATTATTTTCGATCCACAGAACAGCTCTACAAAATAGCACAGCAGGAAGCTTTTCCTTCATCATTCTAAGATAAAATATGAGCATTAAAATCAAAGCAGCTCAGGTGAAATCTCTACGATCAGGAGAGCAACTTCGCGAACGTTCCTTTAAATGTCTCTCAAACGCATTGGCTGTGGTGTGCTAGCGGCTTCCTGAAGTAAATCAACGTCATAAATGAATAAGGTGCACGCACAGCACATGACCTTCCAAAGAGGAGCATCGATGCAGATAATCATATCTTGATATGATTACGTCATCGTCTTCAAGTTCCCTAACTCAGCGAGAGGAGAGACGACTCGGTCTTGGCATCACAAGGCAGCCCGGGTCACGTGACGGAGGAGACTTCCGATTGACGAGCAACTGATTGTCGTTTCGTCTGAACAAAATGGCTTGTCATTGTGGTTGACTGCTCGCATCAGTACTCACAACTATAAGCAGGCACACACAGGCGCGTGTGTGTGTGTGTGTGTGTGTGTGTGTGTGTGTGTGTGTGTGTGTGTGCGCGCGCAAACCTAAGGGCTGGCTTGTAGTTAAGGCACACACACACACATACAAACACAGCCCTTAGTTGACACCTGTCACACAGTCTTGACCCATACTAATAAAACCAACGTAGAGACAGACAGATGCAGAGAGACAGACAGACAGACTGACGACAGCATGGTCATGCTCTCCCACAGAAACACTCCCAGTTACGTTCACGTGGTGACCAAGGCCATCCCAGCCATCCAAACGAATGCTCCTCACATACAGATGTTGCTTCAGGAACAAAAGGATACCATCTCCTCCCCTATCCTTTCCCTCGGGGGCCTCGATGAACCCCCACCCCACCAGTGGGGCCCCACTTTACTGGCGCCTGAGCAAGGTGGAGAGGAGGGACTTGTTGGGTGAACCGGGACTTTCTGTCGTCTCCAGCTCCAGGTCACTCTCCAGCTGCTCCAGCTCTGACTGATCCAGCAGCTCAAAGTCCTCGGCCTCACTGTCCGAGTCCTCCGCCGACACTGGCGGGGGCCCTGCCGTGGCCTCCAGCCGCTCCTGGATGGCCGCCGTTACGGCCGCTGCAATCACATCTCCCGCCATGCGCTGGACCAGCTCCAGGCCAGGCTGCAACGGTGAGGAGGCAGGAAGCCCCATGCTGAGGTCTTCGTCGTCGCCGTTGGTCCCCGTACCGTTGTCCACTGAGGGGAATTCTGGGAGTCCACCACCAAAGAGCTCGTCAACGTCACTGCGCCGGTCCAGGTCTACAGTCCATGGAATAGAAGTGGACGGTGTGCACTTCTATTAAACTCTACATTATTTCAGGAAGCTATACTATCGTAAAATGATAACCACCAAAACAAGGCATGGCAAACAGACATCATGGGGACGGGGACTGACCTTCAGAGTTTTCCGTCTGCGGGGTGTGTCCCTCAGAGAGGTTGAAGGTGCCATTATCTGTCCAAGTCACCTCCGAGGCCTCTGTGTCTGACACTGACAGTTCCTTACATACGGTAGAGTCCAGCTGGAGGCAAACAGCATCAAAAAGCACTCGGTCTACAAACCGCATCATTGTGCATGAAGAGTGGGGAAACATTTATTTCATAAAGAAGAATGAAGCTGGGAACACACCTTGGGAAAGAGTGCAGAATCATCAGCCTCACTGGTTTCAACCTGTCTCTGGAGAATCCTCTTTTCTGGAAAAGCCAAGAAGGAACCACGTGGTCAGAGTGCGAACTGAAATGGTGCTGAAGAAGTCCAGATGATGGAGGAAGCTCCTCACCGTGATTTTCCCTGATCCTCTGCAGGAAGTCTCCCACACCGAAGTCCAGTTTCTGCAGAACTGGTTCAACCCACAGTCCAAACTCATGTGAGGAAAGCAGGGGCCACAAGAAGATGCCTGACACTGGGCGAGAAACCAAACAGGCTCACACCACCCTTAGAGTAACCCCCCTCACACACACACACACACACACACACACACACCTCACTTACCGACAACATATGAAATAATGAGCCCAGGAATGTACCGTCCCAGTATCGCCAAGAATGTGCACAGGCTGCAGACCAACAGGCAAAACTGTAATAGAAGATGGGCCAGGTTACACAGGCATGACCTCCAAGGTCCTCCAAGGGGGAGCAGCCAGAGCAGAAGGCCCTGAGCCCTAAAACCTGCAGTCAGCTCTGGCAGTGGAAAACCATAGAACAGAGTGTTCGGGAATGAGACAAACACACACTAACTTCAGAAGGTCTGTCCTCCTAGTTGAACAGGATAGGCTTGCATGTTCCTCTTTTCAAGGTTGAGAAGTCTCTTACCTTGCCGGGGTTCTGCTGCTTGAAGGAGGCCAACTCCTGCAGGAACACCTTGAAGCCCACGCAGGACTCACTGAGCTGGGTGACGCCTGCCCTGCTCTCCGGGCCCGAGTCGATGACTTCCCAGCTGGACACGGAGAGAGGGGAAGCCAAGTGAGCACCGTGATTGCCTTGCTAAAGCCTGACAACCTGTGCCTGGTGCCCACGGCCTCGATGAGGCGCCCGCCCTACCAGTACGTTTACCACCATTTTCCAGCAAGACTGCAAGTAATACAAGACGTAAGATGTTAGGTAGCACACGCTGAGCTCCATGACGGGACCCAAAGCCACAGACAGGAGTGAAATCAGTCAGAATACCCATAAGCCACCGCTTCTTTTTCAGGAATCAACACCTATGTGGTTGTGAAGTTGGGGGTTCCAGTTCGTTCTGTTAGTCCCTCACATGTTCACGGGCTGCATGCCAGCAGATGTTTACAGCTGGGATTGGCGCGGTGTGGAGTGCCACATGACAGAAGGTCAAGGCGGTGCTGAGGTGTGGCTCCTTGACTTCATGCTAATCACGGCGACAAACAGCGGCCAGGCTGTCTGAGGTCATGACGAGCCAATGCTGTGGCTCTTAACGTTCTTCTTACAAAAACAGCAGGCTAAATATACAAGCACAGCCCCCCCCCCCAGACACATCATCAATGGAGGAATAACAATGGATAAATTTAACACAGAGGACAGCAGAGTGCCACAGCTGTCCCTATCACTAGTATCGTGAAACTAGGCTCCTCCTCCAGAGATCCGCTTGCAGTCAGACACAAGAAGCTTCCCACCACTGTGTCCCGGGGTGGTTTCTTGGGCTAAATGGACAGGCTCTGGGTGGCAATCCAGGAAGCCCAAAAGGAACATGACCGCTAAATTCAAAACCAAGGAAATCAAGCATTCTGAGCTCTCTACCAGGCTGCGGCCTGGTTCCGTTGACAGGCTAGGGATGGGAAGCACATTCTACCAGCCCAAGGGGGATGCACAGAACAGTGAGCTAGGGATGAGGAGCACGTTCTCCTGGCCCGGGGCAAACCAAAGCCAGTGATAGATAAAGGGTAATCAGGCCCTCCCCAAAACTAATGTTGGTTAAGGTCAACGCAGGTTCCACGGCAGTGTAAGGCTGGTCGATGACAGGTTTAATGGGAGTTCGCATTCAATAGCAGCTGTGAATGTGGCTGGATTAATTGTTCCATGCCTGAGATCCCTTTAAGAAACCTTGGATCACTGGAGTCTTGGGCAGAAGTGAGAGCAAAGCATTGCTGACTCTTCCTACCTACGGAAATGAAATGCCAGGCGTGACCATGGCCATGGTGATAACCGCTTAACACCTTAACACACAGGAAGGGTGTGTGAGCAACAGAGGGAGAAACTCCGGGCATATGGCGTGTGAAACAACAGGGCTGGCCAACCAAAACACAGCAAAAGGCTTCTGATTTTATGCTGGGTTATCTCCTCTCCAGGAAGTCACTCTGGTCTTTAGAGCCACAAATCTTGGAATGTCTTCAAGCAAAGTACCGCTGGCAAGACCCCTGACATCTATCAACAGAAGTATTCGCAAGCAATGCCTTTCGTTTTTTATAGCCCTGCCCACACAGCTGCTTGGACAGGAGAATTATCACCTTCTGCTACGCCCCTCCTCCAGACCAGCCTCGTTGTTAAAAAACACATACAACTACAACTTGGTTTGTTTAGCGTCTCTCATTTATCAGCATAGTCCAGAACACCACCCCCCAGCTGGCCCATCTCCCTGTCCCCCAACCTTAAATAACACCCCCAGCTCACTCCTGTTCAGCACATTAAACCACAAATCTAACAGGCTCTGGCGCATCTGAATCCCCAACACCTCTAACTGGCCAAGGGGTTAAAAATAGCTGGGTGACAGCAGGCATCCCGAACCCTGCCTGTTTCCAGCCTGGAAAACAAACAGGCTGTTCTCATCTTCCTGAGAAGAGGGACCCTTATGGCTAGCCTAAGAGTGACACAGCTTCCAGTGTAAACAGCAGATGGTCATGTGACTAGCAGGGGCCTGGCACAGTGTCCATTGGCCCCGGTGGACCCGCCCTCAGAACCGCCAGAGAGCCAAGCTCTCTGTGTTGCAATTCTGACAACGCCTTCCTCGGGGTCCTCCAGTCAGAAGGAGAGGCCAGCAGAACAGGCCAAGTTTGTATCAGAGCATTGCTGAGATTACGGATGCTGTATAACCATGCTGCCCAGCAACCAAGAACGGAGAAAGAGAAGGTTAGGCTTTAGAAAGAGATTACAGCATTAGGATATACGTCTTCAACACAAAACCCATATCGCCACATCTCTGTAGCAAGCACATCCATATTCCCACAAATTCAAACAAAATCTGCAAAAACAAACTTCATCACACTTCTGCACAAAGTGGCACACGTACAAAACGGCCTTCAGAACAGAATCGTGTGCTGTGGATTCTTCCCCCAGGTCCAGCCATCCAAACACAATATCACCATGCACCATCACACACAAACGAGGACTTAGTTACCTAAAGCCTGTTCCATTGTCTTCTGAGGACATCTCAAGAGCTTTTTGGCTGTGACAAGGACCCTTAGAAAGTGCCCGGTAGTTTCTGTCTGATTCGGATTGAGAGGATGAGTAAGTCCCTATGGACGTATCCGTCTGATACGGGTTCCGGTTTCCTACGGGGCCAGATTCTGGACAACTCAGAGAGACACCCGCGTCTGTTGATCTTCAATGAAGAGCTGGGCCGGCTTTTTCAACTGCCGTGGTCTATAAATAATTTGGTCACACAGCATTCCTGAAAGAGCTAAGTGTCATGAGGGGTGGAGCCTGACGGACACCCCAGCAGGCTGTAGTACCTCTTGGCGGGGGAGCGTCACTGTCGGCACCTCTGTCAGAAGTGAAAGATTTTCATGTGAAAAATGAGCTGCTTTGCACAGTCGTGGTTGCCTTAAATCATTCTTTACATTAGATGCTGTTCATCCTGACCAGACATCCGCTTTGAGCGGCTCAGAGTACAGTAAATAGAGGAGAGCTTTCTCCTAAATAATAGTAGGACTCCTTCCAATTACATATGAGGAAGTGATTAATGTAGACATAAACATGAGAAGAACAGGTCTCAACTCAAAGACAGTCTACATCACTCAGTCCACTAGCCTTCGACCACAACTGTCAGGACAAACCAGAACCTGAAGTGTCTGAAATATTCTGATAATAAAAACCACACAAGTCCTGTTCTGTTCACTCTTGACTAATAACAAGCTCTAGTCTTAGAAACAAAGCTAAACTGTTAATCTCCACTTTACTGATCGGCTCCCTGTGTAGGCTGTCAAACAGAGGTCGCCTCTGCAGCTGAGACTGGCTGAGGTCTCATGCAGCTGGCTGGCAAGCTGATCCTGGATCAGGTGTGAGGGACGACATCTAGGCCAAACTGGTTAAACAGCTGCGTCATCCCTGGCTGTGCGTGCAGAGAACGAGAACACACAGATGGCATTGAGCACAGAGTTTCACAACAGGCAAGGGTCATGCCAGCGGCATCTGAGTCAGGAACAAACAGGACATGCTTACTGGCACATTTCCCAGCCCAAATCAAACACAGAAATATTGACTATCGTGAGACAGGAGATATGAGACACAACACATGACATCGACAAACCCGTGACTCTTTACATTCAGGCTCAGTTTAGTCGCTTTCAGTTTATTTGTACAGTAACATTATCTGGGATCATGATTGTATTTCAAATCCGTGAAAAAGAGATTAATTTAATATGTACTTGACAAAAATGCCCTCCAATCAATAGATCCAAAGCCTTTTTAACGTATCGGCCACCAACACTGTATAGATGAACAGTTATATGGTTCAGGAAGCAGGCTGCAGCACATGGAGAGATCACCTGCACACCATTCGCCAAAGTATTTCTACAATTTGGGAGCCCAGCATCTCAAACCCGACACACTCCGAGGTCCCCGTGAGGCCAGTCTGGGTTTCCCCAGCAGTCCGGGAGAGCACGAGACGGCTGTGTCAAGGGTGAGAGTGACAAGCAGAGGAATGGGAGACGCGTCAGTGGAGACTGCCAGAAGCCAGCAAGCTCTGGCAACACCATACTCATCCTGTCAACCAAGCCGTACGTGACGCTGCGACTACAGAGAGCTCCTACTGGCTACAGCAAAGAACAAAGGCCAGGCAGAAAAGAGTGCAGAAGCCACACTGCAGTTAACCATAAGGCAGCCAATCACAGTACTGGTGCCACCCACTAGTGCCCCGTGACCTGTGTGGATGAAGTCATACATCTCTAATGACAGGAGCACCACATGATGGGATGCCAAGCTGGTTGCTAATGAGACTGTGGTCAAAAACAGACTGACCATAAAGTAAAAAGGCTATGGTGGTCTTCTGGAAAAGGGGATTTTTTTTTGGTTTCCAAACAAATACAATGTGCCAGCTATTCTGAATCACAGCGCCATTATTACTTAATCTAAAACATGCATAAAGATACAGAAGAGCATGTTAATGTCATTACTGCTGAGAACACAGCTGTGACACGGCGTATAATGCAGAGAACACAGCTGTGACACGGTGTATAATGCAGAGAATACAGCTGTGACAGCGTATACTGTAGACAACACAGCTGTGACAGCATATACTGTAGAGAACACAGCTGTGACAGCATATACTGTAGAGAACACAGCTGTGACACGGCGTATACTGTAGAGAACACAGCTGTGGCACCGCATATAATGCAGAGAACACAGCTGTGACACAGCGTATACTGTAGAGAACACAGCTGTGGCACCGCATATAATGCAGAGAACACAGCTGTGACACAGCGTATACTGTAGAGAACACAGCTGTGACCCAGTGTATACTGTAGAGAACACAGCTGTGACACCGCATATAATGCAGAGAACACAGCTGTGACACAGCGTATACTGAACATTTTGCAAATATCTGCAGACATTAAAAGCTCAGTACCTGAGTGATTAACCCCGTCACAGACACAGAGGAGCGGCAGAGTAACACAATATGACCTTCAGTTCTTCTTCACTTTCTGCCATTAGAGTGGTATCGTCTGCATATCTGAGGTTGTTAATATTTCTCCCAGCAA
>JAACJT020003195.1:0-10359 GCA_009936485.2 Gymnarchus niloticus | reverse complement strand
CCCCCCCCCCGAATCAGCACACCCCCAAACATCGGCACATTTTTTTGTGGTGAGGGACTCTAAACAGGTCCCACACCATTAAGGAGGGAGGGGCTGTGTTGTTTGTTTATCTGAGGGTGTTTATTTCTGGGGGGGGGGGGTTGCCTTTGATCTGGGGTATGGCACCAGCACATGCTCCCTGGCCCAGGCTGATGAGTGGGTGCCCAAAACTAGAATCACCACAGCAACCTTCAGGCTGGACACAGCAGGACAGTAGGGCCCCGGAGAGGGGGCAGCTCACCTCCACTATAGACTCCAGCAGAGGCCAGGGTGGCCCTGAAGGGTGACACGGCGGCAGCTTTCTCAGCCTCCAGATCCTGGATAGACTTAGGCTTGGTGGGAGCGGCCACTGGGACATTGTTGGGTGCCGGGGCTGGGAAGATCATCTTCCCATTCTGGGGGGGGTGGGGACAGGATGGTGAGCTGGCGCTCGCATGCATGCACGCCCCAGCTTCCCCGGCAAAGCTGCCACCCACCTGCATGACGACGGTGCCGCGGATCACGTGATCCATGGTGCCGTAGTCGAAGACATCCTTCACCTCGTAGTGGAAGTTTTCCTTGTCGGGGCTGATGGCACGCAGCAGCTTGATGATGTTGTTGGAGTACAGGGTGCTGGCCTGCGTGGCCAGGCGGCTGGGAAGATCCGTGTAACCGATGTGGGTCACACCCTGGAGAGGCAGCAGGGGGCGCTGTGGTTAGGGAGCAACCTGACAAACTCCACCATACGGGGACTGACAGCACGAGTGTTTATGCACGAGTCTGGGACACTTCACTGACTAAGCAGCCAGTTTTAACAGGCCCCACCTAAACCCACCTTGTACACAGACAGCTCCCCAGGCACTGTAGTCGCCACGTTCCCACCAGCCTCCGCAGCCAGGTCTACCACCACAGAGCCATCCTTCATGGTTTCTACCATCTCCTTGGTTATCAAGACTGGCGCCTTCTTACCTGAGAGGACCATTACCATGACAATGGTCAGAGGAGGCAGAAACAGCATGATGGACAGGAGGGCAGTGCCATACCAGGGATGAGGGCTGTGCTGATTAGGATGTCGATATCCAGACACTGCTTGGCGAACAGCTTCATCTCAGCCTCGATGAACTCCTTGGACATCTCCTTGGCATAACCACCCTGGCCCTCGCCGGACTCCTTAATGTCCACCTCGAGAGGCTCTGCCCCCAGAGACTTGAACTGGTCCAGAGCTGCCGCTCTGGGGGGGTAGATTCACAGAATTTATACACCACTCTTAGGAGTATCACAAGATATGTTAAATAAGGATCACTGGGTTACTGGTTCAAATCCCAAAAGTTCTATTGTAGCTTGAATGAAATATTTTACTGCATCAGGGAAAAGGGGAGGGGGGGGGGCACTAGCTCAGTGGTTCGCACTGTCATCTCACACCTCCAGGATTATGGGTTCAAATCCCACTGCTGACTCTGTGTGCGTGGAGTTTGCATGTTCTCCCCATCCTTCGCAGGTTTCCTTGGGGTACTCCAGTTTCCTCCCACAGTCTAAAGACATGCGTTGTAGGCTGACTGACCTACCTAAACTGTGCATAGCATGAGAGAGTGTGTAGGTGATTGTGTCCTACAATGGGTCAGCACCCCATCCAGGGTGTCTTGTGCCCTAGGCCCCACAATGACCCTGAAGAGGATAAAGCAATCGGGAAAAGGAATAGATGTTTTGGTAAAAATGTCAACCCTCACCACAACAATTGAAACCCTGTGCAAATGCCTTTTGGTAAAAGTGGTTAAGAGGGGGGGGGAGGAAAAAAAAAAAAAACCCTTTTGGGAAGAAGAATGTACTATTAGCATGGAACAGAACATACACAATATCACATGAAAACACTACTCTGGACACCTCCATGTGTACTCCTGTTATTAAATGCTGCCACCTGCTGGATGAGATATACATATTCATGCAGTATTACATGTTACAAACTCCCACCGGCACTGCCAGAACATGTTAAGTCTGTACTACCCCCTGCTGGACTGACACGATCATGTCATCATGTAGAGTCACTCTTAAAAGCTAGCACATCAGAGCAAAGTTCACGCCAGATAAACACCATCTGTGACACTGAGGCTGAGCCGATGACTTCCATGGGAACCTCAGTCCTAATGCTGGTCTTCCTGCTCCTACAGCACCGTGTCAAATTACTCCCAGTACTGAAATTGAACCAGACATGGAACCAGCTATCACTTCTACTGATGGAGTCCTTGCAGCTACCCAGTAACCAATCAAAACAGTGCACCCAGCAGTAGTCCCTCCCCTTTTGTGAATTTCACAGGCCACAACTCCGACTCAGTGTTAGCCCAGTACCTAAACAGTAAGCTCCACCCACTCCACAGGTCTCACCTAGTGTCGAAGCCCCTGACGATGGCCCCCATGGCTCTTCCGGTACCTGCGGCAGCCAGCCCTGCAACCCCGCCTCCAATGATCAGCATCTGGGGGGGGGGGGGGGGGGGGGGGGGGGGTGAGGGAGATCAGAGTAAGAGGACCAGCCAGGGTACCTGATTGTCCCCGGACCCCTGGGGCAGGCCTACCTTAGCGGGGGGCACTTTCCCAGCAGCAGTTATCTGACCGGTGAAGAAGCGGCCAAAGTGATTAGCAGCCAGGACGACAGCTTTGTACCTGCAGGTGAGACATCCTCAGTTGGGGGGGGGGTTTCTCAGGCATGCAAAAAAAAAGCCATAATCCCACCATGATTTGGGTACTTCACATTCACACAGAACCATAATGGGAGATGTTTAGCTTTTGCACACCAAGTCCAGCAGAGCTGCTTTTCTGGAGACATGGGCACTCAGGAACAGCACCCCCACCCCCCAAAAAAACCCCTAAATCTCAGCTAGCTGTAGCAGCAGAGGCCTCCCTTGAACCCTAGTTGGGGCGGCAGCACCCAACACCTTACCCAGCAATGTTGGCCATAGAGCTGAGGGCATCGTATCCCTGGGCGATGGTGACGCGCGGAACCTGATCCATCGCCAGCACGGTGGCCCGGCGGTGAGACAGCTTTTCCATCAGCTCTGGGTTCTGGGTCGGGTAGATGAAACTGACCAGCGTGGAACCCTCCTTCAACAGCTCCGCCTCGTGGATGCCCAGCGCGTCATTGAAGGTGGGGGCGCGCACCTGGCCGGGAAGGTGGTGTGAGGACCACGGAGCCTGTCCACCCAGATTAACCCACCTAGTCCTCCTGACTCCATCCCAAACAGCTGACCCTCATAGCCGGTGTTACCTTGAGGACGATGTCGGAGGCCAGCACGTCTCGGACATCCTTGATGGCAGCACCGACGGCGGTGTAGTGCTCGTCCGAGAACTTGGCAGCGTCCCCGGAACCTGACTCCACCACCACATTGAAACCCTGTTTGATGAGCGCCTGCACACCAGCGGGGGACAGAGCCACCCGTCGCTCATTCTGAGAGATCTCCTTGGGGACACCCACAGTCAGCTGCTTGTATGGGACACCTGTGTGTGTGTGGGGTGGGGGCAGAGTGGGCATGCGTGTCAACATAAACACAAAACCAGAGGAAATAGTAAACTCTGCTCTCTACACCTTAGGCACCAAACTGCCACACCATAAAACTTCACGATGCCGTCACAGAGTCCACTCCAGCAGCGGAGAGACATCACCGGCCCTTCATCACCGCAACGTCATTCTCCTCTGCAGCACCAAAAAGGCCAGGTCACCTACTGTGCCATTGAACTAGCAGGTTAACCAAACCAGCTCAATTTCACACCAGTTACCTTCACGGTTATGTTTGCTGATAGTGGAACCTCACTAAACACTACCATGTTAAAAAAAAAACAACACTTCACAACATTAAAATCTGAAATGTGTTTGATTTTAAGTTCCTTCAGTGGCTAACTGTACCTCCAAGTGGTATGATTTTAAAATCAAGACAACAACCAGCACTTAGTTGCCTGTAATATTTAATACGATAAGATCTAATGACCTTGACTGTAGTTAACACGACAGCTTTGTGACTTTATGACAGCAATCACATTCCCAGTCTGGATGACGGTGACGTGGAACACTTAACAGGAAAGTCCAGGATAGGGATGGACCTGATCCGATACTGACCGGAAACACTAGAATTTTATTAGAAATTTTATTAGAATTTAAAAATTAAAAGTTAATCCAATACGATAGACTGGCACACCTCACCTCGTGTTGCCAAACCAGTATTTCATTTCAGAATCATTCCTTTAGGGAATCAGTATTTGTTTCACAGTTCTAGCATTTTCTTTAAGATGGCTCTATTACATCTGGCTTAAATTGTTTCAAGAAAAACTAGAAGATCACCATCAGACATTAAATGGTAGCGAGGAGGAGACCTTTTAACTCTCAGTGAACCCTCTTGGTCCTGGAGAGTCAGAACTACAACACGACTAAACTTGTGTGGTTGCGACTCTCACAATCCCTTTAAAGTCAAGCTTCCTGACGAGCAGCTTGCTCAGACTGACCAAACTCCACGAGATGTGCACGGGACACACAGACCCTGAATCCACCGCAGTGCAGCAACTGAAATGGAGGACTGATTTCTGCAAACATTCACGTTTTCATCGAGAAACCTCTGGGGTCAACAACTGCCTCCTCTGGTGCTCTTCAAGCACTTGTTCTAGGTCAACCTAGTTCCCCTATACATGCTGCATTCGGCATCCTGTCTCCCCCCCACCACCACCACCACCACCACCAAAATTCACCAGCTCCAATTGACACAATGCCACAAATAGCATCCGCAGCTGTCCATGCTGAACTAGGGGACCAGACACCCAGGCACACGGCACGGCAGTGTGGAATACTCCGCACCAAACAGCAAGCTCCGGATGGCAGAACATGCTGGCTCTGACAAGTCAGAAAGGCTCCTGCTGACCTTGCAGGTGCAAACACAGACAACTGGTAAGGTCCTCGACCGGTCTTAACTGCTTCACCTCCATGTTGCCCTGGAGACATGAGCAGGCTACTGTGCCGAGAAACTAGGTCCCACCAATAGGATTAAGAACAGATCAAATGGGCTTAGTGCTGGGCAAACATCACAATGACTGACAGAAACACTGACTCCCCTCGTCAACCCCCTACCACACACTCGGCGAACCCCAAGCAGTGATTAAATCCCATAAACTGCTCCTGCTGTTTCACTTCTCCCACAGTTATGGGGGGGGGGGGGGGGCTTACCTTGTCCAGCGGCACGGCACAGCGGCCGATGGGTGCCGAAGAAGCGAATGTGAGGTGTCTGGAACGTCGAAGGGGTCCGCAGGGCCACGCAGGACACCCCACGGGCCAGGGGGCTGCCGCAGCCAACCGCCAGCACGCGGATAAGGGTCGCCATGGGAACACAGACACGAGGGCCAGCTCAGTGGTGGCGATCCTCCTCCTGCGAGAGCACACAGGACACAAGGCAGTCAACAAGCCGGTCTGGTTCTCAGCAGGCCCTGCTCCGTGCCCCCCCATGCAGGGTCACGTTACACTGCACAGTACGCAGGCAGGACAAATCGAGCACAGAGAGGGTAGGAAGAACTGCAGGCTACCCAGATAAACAGAGTGAAGAGGGATTATCAGAGAGCACAGCACGTGTTCCCCCCCACCCTGCCCCCCAGGGACACGTCACAGTTTCACTCTTAAAGGACTTCATGTCTGCCTCCACCTCAACTCCAGGGACATCCCACCCTCACCTTGTCTGGAACTTCACCAGAACATGGAAATGAAGCTAAACCTCTAAATGCACTAACAGCTGATTACTGGATTAAAAACTACCGCTCAGAGTATTAATACACAGTATGCATCCGTCCGGTACGAGGCTGTGTAAAGCACGCACCCTGACACCCGCAAGGTCAGCCGATGAACTCAACTGCTTTACCCTGGACTCCCACGTCTTTTTAGAGAAGATGTGACCTGTGGTTTTCTCACGCCTCTCACAGCCATTTAGGTGCAGTCAGCGCAGATTGAAGCCGCGCTGACCGCAGGCACCATCCCACACATGGAGAGCGGCTTTACTGGGGCCGATGGCGCACAGACAGCCTGGCGCATTTATGAAGTGAAGTGAAACGAAACGTCGTCCAGTTTCTAATGCTGCAATTCAACGATCGTCTTGTACACAGCAAACGTCTCATTTCGCGTAAAAGAGCGGAAACGGGAGAAAAGGGCTCACGCGTTCGGCTAGTTATAGATCTGCTTCTTGCCCATCATCCTCCTCATCATCCTCACCACGTCAGCCGGCGGTCCAGGGTTCGAACGCCGCGTGCCGGAGGTACCGTACCTTAGTGGCGCGCGCGGCACCTTAAATGCTGCGCGCGCTATATTTAAATCGATGTTCTAGTGTTTATAAAAGATATTTAAAAGGCTTAAATGCACCCATTCATTTGGGACCCACGCACCGTTACGTTTCCCGAAAATGCTCGCTACAGAGAATTCCTTGTTATTCGGTTTAACGACACATTCATTTGAGGATTATTTCGAAGGAGCAACTAAAATTGCAATGCAAAACAACGCAGAAGGACAAAGCCATTTTAAACCGGCGTATGAATGGAGGCTTCACCGGGGGCCAGTGATTTTTTTCCCCTCCCCCTCCAGCCAATACCCTCCGGTGCCCGGTGCCCGGTGCCCGGTGCCCCGTCCCACGCCGCCCGGTACTGACCTTCACAGACGGGCCGGAGATCGAATCCTACCTCCCCCCACCGAGCCTCCAGATCCACCACCCGGAAGACGAGGCTTAGCGGCCGGGAAGGCGTTTTATTGGGCGATAGAGTCATATGCTCAGGCTGACGCAGGCGGCTGTCGCCCCCGCCACCGGCCAGCAGAATACACTCGTACCTAATATCATTTGTACTTGTGGTGGGAGCCTTTCTGATGTTCCGTGTCTTTATAGCATGTGTAAATGAGGGTTTTATCGGCACAAAGGACACTGCCCGGCATGTGAGATATAAAGATCACATTTCCAATATAACCGCCCAATATACAGTAATTATGTATTTCTTCATATATTATACACATCAGAATGTTTCTTAGTTTTTAATTTTTAGTAGATTTGGTGCGAAGACCTCCGGTCCGGTAGGGGGCAGTCCGAGCAGCACTCGCTGAAGTCTCCCTAAAGGAGCGAGAACGAGGAAGAGAATGAGGGAGTAATCGGAGCTGGAGTAGGAAGTGCCGTTTAACAGAAGGAAAATAAATAAATAAAAAAATTTAAACTTTATCTGGTCTCTGCGTTAGTAACGGACAGCCGAGGGGGGTTAATTCGGATTCTGGTTCGGACGTGATTTCCCCGCTCGGCCTGCTCCTGTGCAGGTATGACCGACCCCTTCGACAGGGCCCCCGGTGCGGGCCGTGACAGGTCGAGGGCCAGCGCGCCTCAGGACGGCGGCGGCGCTGCTGCTGCTGGAAGCCCGTTCAACCAGCGGGAGCCACTGCGGCAGCCCAGGACGTCCCCCCCAGTCTCGGAGAGCGGCGGCCTGTTCGGGGTTGGAGGTGTGTGGCGGTGATCGCTGCCCTTAGCGGGTCAGGAGAGCGTGATGACACCTGGGAGGGACACACCGGGGGGACACACCGGGAGGGAGATACCGGGCTGTCAGCACATTCTCGCTGTGGACACTCCGGGGAAACACCGGGTCACGCCGACGTGCGTGTCTGCTTTCTCGAAGCCTAAAATCCCCAGATGGCTTGCTGAAAGATTTAATGTCTGCCTTTAAAAACGTCTGTCCCCTGAGACCGGAGAAGCTGAGCCGAAATCTAATTAGAAATCATCTCTGTGTAACACACATTTTCTTCCTGGATAGTGTGTGTTGTTTCTTAATTGCTTATGATGTACACACTAAGTTTCGTTGCACCTCCGTGCAATGACAGTAAAAGGAATTCTAATTCTAATGTTGTACAAGTATAGAAAATGGCCATTATTCCCTTCAAACTGTACTTTTGTGGCCTGGATAATGTAATGTAATTCGCTCTCATGTATCAGCCCCCGATTACCCAAGTCACAAAAGCAAAGTTCGAAGAGGAAAAAATAGGTCTTTTCCATTTACTTTAGGCAGAAGCATTTCGGAAAAATAACACTTTCTGTCCAGAAACAAGAAAAAGTAAAAATTTTGTTACATAGTATACACCAGGTAACAACTAGAAGGAATCTGATCAGTTGTGCTGTTCCTGTCTGAAATTAGCTGTCAAGAAGAATGTTTCAGCCAACAACTACCTGTTTGTTGGATAATGCCAGTTTTTGTTTTTTTTTTGTTTTTTTATGACCAGTATTTTCTAGTGGACTAGGTGATAAATGCCAGATTCTAATAATTTGCTTCACACCTGGCGAGGCTGTCGTGTGACCTTTACATCATTGCTGTATGCGCCCACTGTGTGACTCCTGTCGGCTCTCAGATACCAGACGGGCCCAGATTGGCGAGGTCCAGAGTAGCCTCACCACCCGCTCGACCCTGTCTGCAGAGGCGCCAGAGTTCGTTCCATGTGGCTACACCTTGGTCCAGGTGAGGACATTGTGGTCTAGGATCCAACTCCTATCAAAGGGAAGGTGGGGAAACCTGTCACTGTGAATGTTCAACTGTCCATCTAAAGCTGCTTCTGGAGATGAGTTAACAACCCGTGGTGCCTGACTCTACCTCCATCCCTCATCTAAAGGAGACACTGTATGAAGACAACTCGGATGCTTACTATGGCGTGGCCTCATTGGCAGAGCTTGTGCAGGAGATCGTCTGGCAGCTGGAGGCCTCACCGGCGTCCTTCGACCTGGGCAGGGAGACCATCATGGGGACGCTTAACGAGTGGGTCACCACTGAAGAGACCCTAAACGAGCTGGTGGAACTCATTTACACTCAGGTATGACCTGAGGAGGGACGTCAAGGGAGGAAGCCTGAACTCTGTCTGTCGTGACCTCTGACCTTTGTCTCCCAACAGTCCACATCCATCCCAAACTTTGCATACACAGGGGCACGGCTCTGTAACTACCTGTCCCATAACCTGACCATCAGTCCTCCAAGCGGAAACTTCCGGACGCTGCTCCTGCAAAGGTGACCCCCTGAGTTGACTCTGATTGACCTCCCTTGTCTCCACCTTTGATGGCTTGCCGCTAACCCAGTCGACGGGCTTCTCACGGCAGGTGCCAAAAGGAGTACGAGGGGCGGGATGCAGCCGTAAAGGGAGACAAGGAGCTGCAGAAGGCTTTCCACTCCTATGTCCTCTTCCTGGGCGAGCTGTACCTGAATCTGGAGGTGAGGGCCCCGCCGCGTCCATGTGGCGTCGGCTCTCCCGCATTGTGAAGTTTGACCGCCAGTCTCTTGGCCGCAGATCAAGGGGCCGCAGAAACGTGCCAAGATCATTCTGAGGGGGCTGAAAGACATCCTGGAGTCACTGCTGTCCCACCCCGATGATGAGAACCTCATTTGTGTGGTGAAGCTGCTCAAGGTGAAACCCCAGGAAGACTGGGCGGCAAACTGAACGATATGAGTAATCGGTACAGGGCATAAAGGGTGAGGGTTGTGTGTCAACCCACAGAGGGCATCGGTGTGCTCAGTGGGCTTTGCCTATGCCCTGTTTTTCCGCTGTCACTCCAGCTCACTGGCTCTGTTCTGGAGGAAGACTGGAAGGATAATGGGGAGGACACCATGGATGACCTAATGTGCAAGATAAGGGACATTCAGCTGGACTCCAGGAGCAGCAGGTCAGACAGCAGTACCCCGGGTGGCCACAGGAGGGGGGTGCTCAGACATGGTGATGATCGTGCGGGCTGAGTGCCCTCTCTTTTTCCTCAGGGATGTGAAGAAGATGCTGCTAAGCTTGTTGGAGCTGAAGTCCAGTAACTGGGGCCGGGTGTGCCCCGGCAGTGCCACTGTGGAGGCCACGCCTGACAACGACCCAAATTACTTCATGGTGAGGAAGGCACTGGCGTGGGACCACAAGGTGGGTGAGGGAGCTGCATGAGGCTCACCGTGTGTCTCCTTTCAGAACGAGCCCACCTTCTACACGGCGGACGGTACGCCCTTCACAGCTGCAGATCCAGGTGAGCCGGCAGAGTCGACATGCTCCCTGGACCAAACCCGAGTCCTTTCTTCATTCTTACTCTTCTACCTCTTGTCTTCCTTCCCTTCTAGAATATTCTGAAAAGTACCAAGACATTCTGGATAGGGAAGCCTACTGTGAGGACTTCTGTGAAGAGAACGGCACTGAAGAGTAAGCTATTCGTGCCGTTAGCAGCTGCCAATCTGGCCCCCCCCCCCCCCCCCCCCCCCCCCGCCCCCCCCCCGGGCGTGCTGCCCCCCTGCCCCCCGACCACACACCCACTCAAGCACGGACCCCCCCCCCACCCTGGCGCAAAGCCACACAAA
>JAACJT020003194.1:0-10359 GCA_009936485.2 Gymnarchus niloticus | reverse complement strand
GTCGGCGGAGCGACGCCAATCGATGATCTGACAACGAAGGTAGGGCAGAGCAACAGCTGGGAGAACGGTGAGAGAGGAGATGCTGTGTGGACACTGCCCCTGTATGTCTGTTCCCAGTTATGAGTACAGGGGCCACACCTTCCGTGTTGGGGGGGTTAAAAGGGGTTTTTTTTTTTTAAACCCACGATAAGTCAGTCAGGAAGCAGAGCTACATGAAGGAAGAGGAGGGGGTGATGATGGGGTAGAAACTGGTTTGTTTTTTAAGGTGGGGGGTATTTAATGGCAACCCAAACTGAATCAGCAAGAAATACCCCCACGTCCCTCGCCTCCACGCACACAGCACAGCCGGCTCAAACCCGTCACAAAGGCTCAAAGTAACCCTGACGGCCCCCCCTCCACATCTCCCGGGACGCTATTGTGATTCTCTACAGCATCTCCAGTCTTATTCCAAACAGCATCCTAATACAGCAGAAGGATTTTTTTTTAATAAAACGTACATGAAAAACATCCCATTTCCAGGTCTAATCGACACGGTGCTCGCCGCTCCTCCGCCTCGGACCCGGGTAGGGCAGGACCTGCTGTTTACTCACAAACGTGGCCTTATTTTTCATTTAAGGGTTTGGAAATCCATGCCAAGTTTAGCAGGATTAATGCTATTTGATACCAATCCTAGACACTGATTCATCACTGGAGCTTTCCAAGTAAGTTTTGAAGAGTATAGGAGATAATGAGAAATGTGAAAATGACGACTCAGCATTGGGTCAGACAGCTAAGGATCACTTCCAACTGGGAACAGATCTGCTAAGAGGCGTAGACGGCAGAACGAGAGTCATTCATGTACAGACGGGCATTTGTCAAAAAAAAAAAAAAAAAAGATCGTTTTCGTATTATACTCAAATTTCATGTGGTGCAGATACACAGAGCATAAATCTGACGTCGTGTTTAGAACGGACCTTTTTTAAAGTGATTTTTGCTCTTAATTAGCTAAATGCTGGCACCTGACAACCAGGGCACAGCAGCACTGGGAGGTCCCCCCTCCCCAAAAGGTCAGAGAAAGAAAAACGATCAGAATATCACTACTGATGACAGCAGCAAAGCTGTCCATCTGACTCCGAAGTGACTTACCGGATCAATTAACTGTCCTACTCGGGGACTCAAACTAGCAACCTGTTGGTGACAAGTCCACACCCTTACCTGTCCCGCCCCCAACCACCACAAACCAGCTTCTGCGGCGCCCACTGTAGTCTGAAGACATAAGTGTAACAAGCGGCCGACGACGTCATTCGAGAAAACTGCCTCAGGACAACACGGAACCCAGAGAGCTCGTCCAAAAGTCAGCGGAAGCCAAAACTTCCCCACCCTGCTGACACCATCATTTCGGACCGAGATTAATCCCTCGCGACGGCCGCAGGGGTCCCGTCGCAGATCCTATTGGCGCGCGACACTCACCTGATGAGCTTGGAACAGTGAAGAAGTCAGGGCAGTAATCTGTTAAAGGGATTAATGCCCGCGAGGCCGGCACGCAGGAGGGGCTAATCTCCACCAGCGGCTGCTGGGATGCCGTAACCCGGGGCGACCTGACACCACAGCGGAAACCCACAGTCTCACCATCCCAGACTGGCCAGGACCTCTCACCTTTGTACCATCGGGCAGGTTGCCGTGAAACAATATCTTGTATTTTTAAACAAATGAACGATACAGAGGCAAGGAAGGGAGATTCGAGTGGTGATTGTCAACATACTGATACGAATGTGACCTGGCCTGCTGAACACCACCATTTTTACAGCGATGTTCGGGGATGTTCGTCAAGCAGACGGGCCTCCCAGAGCGCCCCCTTGTGTTTCAAGAGTCACGATGGCACTTGGGGAATACGATGTAGCCGATACCGTGAAGGCATGGGATCAGGACGAGGGCAGGGAACAGCCTACCTCTGCATTTTCCTGTGAACGCCTGGACCTCTTCCCAAAAATACAGGCCAGATCGGTGTCGCTGCGGCCAGAAAGGTCCTTTCCTGAAAGAAATGGCCAATGAACATGAGCACGTTAAAACACACAGGGGGCTCAGCCCTGCCTGACGTCCAATCAGCATAACAGAGAAAGCGGGCTCAGCCCTGCCTGACGTCCAATCAGCATAACAGAGAAAGCGGGCTCAGCCCTGCCTGACGTCCAATCGTTATTACACAGAAACCTGCAGTAATGTTCTTCTAATTCTTAAAACCATCACAAGAACTGCACCTATTTAAAAAGGTGCAAATTAAACATCTCATCTACTTATCGTTTATTCACCTTCCCAGAGACTAAACCAAAAGTACACCAGTTCGTCAGGAATTGCTAAATCACCACATAATTAACTCACCTTCCTCATTTTAGGCAGCTCGACTCCCAACATAGAAGCTGAGCTCAGTAATTATGTATGAAAGAGTAAAGCTTGCAGCGGAGCACCGCGATGGCGATTCCCGGCACCTCAGAGAGCAGGCAGCGCCGAAGACCCACTCTCCAGCTGCATCCTCTTCCTCCAGACGGCCCCGATAACATTAACTTATTTATTGCTCCAAGCCTCCCCCTCCCCCCCAAGTTAAAAACAGCAGCCCTTCATTAGAGGAACTCCGAGTCGTGGTCAGCAGACATCAAAGTGACCTACTCGCCAAGTCAGGAGGCGCCGGGAGACCCCACCTCAGAAGGCCCGCAGGTTCGCGTCCTCAGAAACAAAACAAGGTGGACGTGAAGGTTCGCCATGACAGGTACGTTGGGAAGGAAAGCTATCCGGTCAGAGCGGTGATTCCCACAGCCATACCGCTGTCAAACGTTAAAAACAGCCAGTCGAGATCTGACGTTTGATTCACGTGTAAGGAAGTCAACCGAAGTTTATTAAAAACGACCAGGGGGTGAATTTTAGGTTAATCATGGATCAGCTTCCCGTTTAGGGTACTGTCTTCTTCCGTAGACAAGATCTGGGGTCACCACGTCACTGGATAAGATGACCTTCGTGGCAAATCCAGAAATTTAAAATTTTGTACACATTAGCTACCAAAGAAATAATTTTAGGGTCTTAAACTTCACGTAGTCAATTGTCTGGACTAAAGGTTATCACCCAGGTAAGACCTACAATTTCCTAAAACTTTCCTACACATCTCTGCAGTATGAATAAAAAACAAATCAAGCTGGTCCCAATAAACTACATCTACCAGAACATTCCAGGTGCATCTGAGCTCAAGAACCTCTGACGACCATCACCCACGCACTCCGTGATGGACTTAATCTCAAGGTCATCTTGCACAGCCCAGCAGAAGCCAATCACAAGAATGCCAAGGGCATCCATAAATAATGCCCACATCAAACGCTTCCTATGGACAGCCCATAAATGCTGAGGCAATTAAAAATAGGTTACTGGTTTACGCAGGCAGGTGTGCAGCGGGTACAGGGGCAGCGATGCGTCTCCCCAGGAAGGACGGCCATCAATCCCGAACACTCGCACTGCAGAACCAAGCAGGGCAGAACATCAATAAGCTGGCAAAGCTGACCACTAGCCATTCTCCAAGGTCCGGTCCCTTCTCTCTCATGATTTTGGCTGGTTCGGCTGGCCTCCTTACGCTCTAGAATCTACCATCCACAAACTTTTTTTTAACCCTGCAAAATTCGGACGTTTTTGTTGACAATGTCCCGAGGAAGGCTAGACGGACTCGGCACACCAGAAGAACGGTCGAAACATCCCGCTGACCCACAGGTACACTCCAGCCACGGCAACCGAAAAACAATCAACTCTAACGAGTCCCAGCGGATCCTCTTTTACAAGGCCGCTTCGGCTGTGTGGCTTCAAAAGACCCCTTAAAGGCAACTCAAGACAAAGCTCTCACTAGGTCACACAGAGCGTGAGCACAGTGACAAGTCTGCATTCACAACCTGGCTGACTACAGGGTGACAAGAGCCACTCGCGATCGACAGAGAGAAGCTGAGCGGAGCGGTCCACAAATGCCACTGCGACTTTGTACTTGACATCACTCATTTGATGACAGCAGCTGAACACAGCGTGGGGGGAGGGCGTGTGTAAAGATCACAGTTTTCTTTTCTGAGGGAACTGCCTTCACGTATCCTGACAGGAGGTATACTTAAACCAGACTCAGTTACCGAAGTTAACCTAAACCTAACGTCAGGTCCGCGTTAACCAGTCAGCCAGGAGTGGCGCACGTGGAGATCGAGTGTCACTGCCAGCGACCCCACCAGCGTCTCCCAGTGAATGGGGACACCGGCACACCCAGCGGCAGTCCGAGTCGCTATCGGCAACCCCGTCCTTCCCTCTCCAAGCACCACCCAGCGGGTGGGGGGGGGGGGGTTAAGTAAACTCGTAACCGCTTGTGTTGACCAGTTATCATAGCAACAGGAGCAGCAACAGGAAAACCCAGAATTCCAGTCGTGTGGGCTGTCTGACTGTAGTGGTAGGGAGAAAAATGGCGTGTGAAGACTCTAAAGCGAACTCCAAACACATCTCTTAACTGTCGGTTAACTGCTAGATCGTTTAAGAAGCTGAGAAGCCCAAATCTTCACACTCCATGGGAGAAAGCCGAGTTTAACCCCTGAAATGACTCACCATTGGCGGTAAAACACCGTACACGTGAGCTGGGGCCTTCCCATCACTGGGACACCGCCTGACGCATCAACATGACACCTGCTCAGGTCGCTTGCCAGGCTCGTTCGTCACCGCAGACAAAAGTGTACACCAAGCAAACACAAACAGATGTGAACACAGGGCAGGGAGCACCGAGGAGGTTTCGGTGATGTGAATAGCGCAGTCCTAATTAGAGGTCCCTGATCGCCTGTCGGGGACGTGAAACATTTGAGAGGTATGGCTACACCAGGCACGGAGCTAAGCATGCGGCACGTGGGGTGTCCTCCTGCCGCCAGAGGATAGGGGAAATCCTGCTCTGGAGGACCCCTTAGCCCAAGGTCACCTTCTCCTTGTTTACAAAGCCGTTTAGACAAAATAATAATCATCAAGCAAAATTCAGCACACCAAAACACTGAGTATTACGAAAAGAATTTGGCCAAAGCAAATCTCATTTTACTCACATCAAAGACCAAAGAGAGCTTATCATCTAAACATACTGAAGTGGAACTAAATTTATTAAACTTCTATTTGAAGAACGCACCAGAGAAGCCCCCCCCCCGGCACAGACAGAGTGGAGGTTTATTTATTGACTTCCTGACCAGCACAGGGAAATTAACTGACCAAGCAGTTCATCGCTACCAGGATCTCTGGCTCACACAGCAAGACCCTGAAGCAGCCCAGCCAAGTGACACAGTGAAGCTGTGACTCACACAGTGCCTCAAGAAACCCCCCCCCCCCCCCAAATTACGGAATCTCAGAAATTGGCGACGGAGGCCAAAGGATTTCTTGACCGACTACCAAGCGCTGGAGTCCAAACCCTGGCTTCACCCTCAAAAAGAGGTCTCGAGTCGGTCACAACCTGATGTTTCACGGTAAGCACACGTAAAGCACCCCCCCCAAAATCTACGAACCACCGAGGCAACACAATTCATTCCGTTTTTTCCTTTGTTTCCCTGAACCACTCGACTGATGCATTCAAAACCACCGTCTGCTTGTGAAAATAGAGCCCAAATTGCCTGCAAAGGGCCTGCAGACATGAGCGGATGCCTTCCACAATATACCCATTGATTTATTTCTCAAGAACAAGAAAGGAATGAACTGGCAAATACGTCTGTCAGCAATAAAGTCCTCACGTGTAAAGCCTAACCATCCCTGGACTGGACCGGACCTGAAGAAAGTAGCAGATTCCAGAAAAGTAGAACTCAAACGAAAGCTAAAGGCCTCCCCTCGCTGAGCTGCTCACACAGGTGAGAATTCGGTCCGTAGTTAACTTCAACACAGAGTAGTATTTATCATACCCCCAGGATGGTTGTGAAGGGTTTCGGGGGACCCAGGTACCTCCAGAATACAACCCACAGCGAGGACCTGCTATTTTAAGGTCAGCAGGAACTTTATCTTTACTTCTCAGAAAGCGCTCTGCAGGTCATGTCTGACTGTACTGTTACTGGGGAGGGGGGTGGTATTTTGAACTCAAACGGAGAAACTACCACAGCCTGCCGATCGCAAAAATGAAGAGCTAACAGCTGGGATTCCAAATGGGAATTATTATTTCTTTCGAGAAATGTTGGTTGAGTCAAGGGTGCCGTTAAACCTGAAAGAGCGACAGGTCGTCTCAATGACAGGTGGGAAGACTCACCTTTGGTAAACTTCATGTAATGAACTCTCTTCTTGCAGGACTTGGACTTCTCTTCCAAGCTGAAACCCTGCTTTGGCTCCACCACCGAGTCTGAAACACCTGTAGAAACCGGTCAACCGGTCAAAGACTAAAAAGAGCATTTCAGATGCTGCATGCGGATTAAATCACCTGATAATAAGGACTTATTGAGCCATGCAGAACTGACTAGCCAATTAGTGGCAGCCGGTCTTCAATATTAACTGATAGATAAGCTGAGGAAATAAAATGGAAACAAAATCTGGTAGAAACAAAGGTTTTGATATCTTTGGTGAAGCTGAACTAATGAAAATTTAACGGCAGATGTCTTTGGAATACATTTATTTTCTAAAACACGGTGCCTTTGTAGAAGCTCTTAAGGTTTCAGAAGCCATGCCTGGCTGTTAGAATTGCCACCGTTTCTGTATCTCCGTCTAGTCGACGTAGGACGACGTCAGGATAGATTAACAACGCTCAAGCAGTAACTCCTAACAGGTGTATTTCACTTTTAGGTCCCACACTGCAGCAACAGGCACCAGCAGACTTTCTGAAAGTCTCCTCACCTGATGTATTACAATACTGCCACCTAGTGTCTGACACGCAAAGCAAAACTGAACACGAGCCTTTATGTAAGTGCTAGTATGTATTCCACAAGCAGCAACTTTCACCACTTTGGAATCCCGAGGTGCCCGGACATCCACATTTCCTTGACCTCCTGTAGAAGATCCCATGTCTGACGCTTCATCGCAGGCTGGTGCACAGCAGGATTACAGATGTTCAATACTGCTCAGCTGTAGCTGAGAGAGCGTACCGTTCTGGCCATGGCAACTGTTTAAGTCGGCGAGAATCCGGTTGAAGTCGTCTTGGTGGGCGATCCAGTTGTCCTGAAGGAACACAGACAGCTCGATGTTCAACTGGGTAAGAATGTACAGGAGCTCACTTGGACAGTAGAACAAAGGGCATCATCAAACACATAAACGACATTCAACCCCATCACAGCGGGGAAACGAAGACCGCTCCATGGCCTCCCGTCAGATCCCTCGCTAGCCGTATGACCGATGTTGTTGATGTCAATAACAATCGTGCTCCGTCTATCATGGTACCTCCAGAAGGTTGTGTTTGCTGTCTGGGACTTTAGGCTTCCCCTTCAGCGTGTCCCACTGCGATGTGGGAGCCATGAGATCAATCCCCTCGACATCCCACACACACCTTACGGGTCATCAGGCACACTATTCTTATTCTGCCTCAAATGCCGTGGCTGGATCTCCTCACACGGGGCCTTCGGCCGGGCCTGCCAGTCGGCTCACCTCATGGCTGGCCGTGGTGCCCAGGCCCAGCGTGTCATTCTTTACTTTGACTTTGACATGCTCCGTGGCGCCTTGCTCGCTTTTCCCCAAGCCCTGGAGAGCAAGTAGGGAGAAAAGGCAGCCATGAGCCCATGAGCCCAGGAGACCATGAGCCCATGAGCCCAGGAGACCATGAGCCCATGAGCCCATGAGCCCATGAGCCCATGAGCCCAGGAGCCCATGAGCCCAGGAGACCAGGAGACCATGAGCCAGTGAGGGCAACAGCAGTCAGCTGCTTCCCACAGGCCCTCAGTGGAGCCTTGCCCACCTTCCCCCTGGACCACCCCATCTTCTCCAGCATCTTCTGGCCGAACTTGGCCTCATCTTTACTCCAGCTGCTGTTCCTGGGATCCACAGACCACTTCTGTTTCCGGCGGGCTGCAGAAAGACGGAGTGTAGCATTCAGCACATATCAGAGCCACAGATGCTCACAGTCGACAGGGCGGCCAAGACTGCAAATGACAGCAGCTATACAAGAACCGGAGCGCCAGGTTCGCATATACGGCACGCAATCCGCGTGCTGCTAGCTCTACTCGCGTCAAAATACGTGACGAAAACCCGCCAATAAAGCCGGCGGCAGCACGCGGCAGGCAGACTCACGCGCGGCCAGCATCGCCATCTTGAAAGGTCCTCGCCGAGGTGGCCCGTCATCTGCCTGAATAAAAATCTTCATTTCCATAACCCCCTAACGCAAACAATATCGAGTTGAACGCCATCGTTACCTTTTTAGAAATCCATAATACTACTAACAACGTTGTAATAAGTGCGCTGCGCAATTTTAGTCTGCTAATGGAAAATAATGCACGTGCGATCGGCGACAAAGCGAGAAATAAATGAAGTGTACAACTGGAGAGCGACAGCAGGGGGCGCTAATGTTGTTTCTGCGCGGAAGTGAGCGTGACAAACGCTGAACGTCCATAATTCATGAATCGTTCTTTCGAATGATGTGTACTCTATGGACTATAAAAAAACAATGAAATTCATTAGACGTAAACGTCGGTGTCTGTCTATGATGAATCTGGAGAGAATGTTGCTTCACTTGTTATTTTGATATGTACTTTTCTGTTCACAGTTTAGTTTAATTAAAGCTGTTCTTATTGTTTATTAAATTTTAATGGATGCTACTGATTGCTGAAGGGTGTCACTTGTTAAAGATTTCCCCTGGGCCCCTCCAAGCAGCGTTCAGCCAGTCACAGAACGTATTTTCTTTACTTCAGTTTTCATTGTCCAGGTGTCACATAAAGCTACATACTATTTAAAATACAGATAATGAATATAAAAGTATTGTTGTGAAAAATACATGACTGCTCTGTAGTCTTTTCTCTACTGTTAGCCATTCATCGATCAGCGGTGCAGTATAAACACGTTTATTCCATGGAAGGGAGAGACCACACAGAACCCAAACACTCTGAGATGTCTCTCCCCATATCAGTGTCTACCCACCCTTATATAACCTTCACACATTGTGTTCAACGCGTGATATCATACTCTCAACCAATCACGTCGACTTAAGAGGTGTGGTGACCACTCAGGAACAGGGGGAAGCTTGTGGGCACCTGGTGTCCAGCATGTCCAGAACTTCCACGGGGATGACGTGTGTTCACCTCCCGAACTGCAGCATAACCACTGCAAGGTCTTGTGAGTCTGTGGCGTTGGTAAATAACGTGGCAAACGTCCTTTGCATAAGCGACTCTGCCGTCAGCACAAACTTGTTTTTTTTTCGTGGATCTGGTGGAGCTAAACATAACCTTGAACGAAAGTGCTTGATACACCTGGTAGTGATAAAACATTTGGATGAAGATAATATGTAATATGAAAAGATAAGACTTTAAAGAACGTTTTGGCCTGTGTTCTCATATTAATATTTATTTGTTTAATGCCAAGCTGTGATCAGCAAGTCAAGCCACGTGAGACTTAAACTGGCGATTATCCCAAGCCAGCTTGACTTATCTCCTGTCGTACCCTTGAAATGCCATTGCATGTTTTCAAAAGAAGGGCTTTGGTCCTGCAAGGTGCCAGTTAGTTCAGCCAACACTCAGCACAAAAGGAACTGAACAGATGCACGTGTATGTGAGCAAAGTTACCTGTGACAAATCCAGGAACATCATTATGCATGACTTGGATGGACCTCCATGCAACCCTCACCAGGATGAGTGGTGAGATTATCCATGATATCATTATGCAGTGAAGCTGCTTAGTTGCTACATCGTTAGCACACTGAAATAATTACGTATGTTAGAATAACCATGCCTCTATTTTTATACAGTTGACAAAAACAACATGAAAGATTCCCCCGGGAAAGTGAGCCAACTATCACTCCTGTCATACTCTTAAACTCATATGAGCCGCCTGACTTGTGCATACATTTCCAGCTCTGCGTAGGTATCCTGGATATTCGAGCCAGTCAGCAGACATGTGTCTTCTGTGCTCGATAGACATGCCACACATCACTCTGCCAACAAGCAGCTCTCATTGCTGGCCGGTAGCCCGGGACAACTTATTTTCGGCTGCGTACTAGAGAAGCAGACATTGCATTCAGAGTGTGTGGATTGTTGTGTGTATGTGTACATCGGGCAAACGTGTGGCTGAAATTGTGTATTTAAAAAAAAATGCAGTTTAGACATAGGTGCCTCATTTAGAATAAGCCCCGCCCCCCCCCCCCCCCCCCCCCCCCCCCCCCCCGCCCCGCCCCCCCCCCCCGGGACCCCCCACGCGCCGCAGATACAACAAGAGCGCGAAACGAACATAGGAAAAAAATCT
>JAACJT020003193.1:0-10359 GCA_009936485.2 Gymnarchus niloticus | reverse complement strand
CCCCTCCCCCCCCCCCCGCTTCCTTCCCCTCTTTTTGCTTCTCTTTTTTTGGGTGGGGTTGGGCGGGGGGGGGGGGGGGGGGGGGGGGGGGGGGGGGGTCTCCAAAATGGGACACTGGAGGACAGCAACACACGGGCCTGAGCCGACACTCTGTAAACGTGCGCAGCACACCCCTCCTTCCCCAGCCCACCCGGTGCACTGTCCCCCTTTCAATGGCCCAACCCAGACAGCAGAGGCCCCGGCGAGCGGTGGCGGTGTACCTCAGAGCCAGCTCCTCGTTCCTCCCGGCAATGGCTACCGAGACGGGACAGTGCACACCTTCCGCACGGACGCCCTGCACAAAGCCCAGCTCGGAGGAGTGCTCCAACATCGCTGCTTCACTCGTACCTCCCAGTGAACAGCCACTCTTTCTCCCTCTTGTGCACTCAGCCTCTCTCTCTCTCTCTCTCTGCCTCTCTCTCTCTCTCTCTCTCCCTCCCTCCTCTTGCACCTTCCCTTGTCGCTCTCCCCCCCACACCCACTCTGTCCCTCCCTCTTCCCCCTCAATGTGAAGCTGCTGAGAGCTGGGCCCCTTCTGACTCAACCAGCTGAAATAATCCCCCTGACAGCTCATGTTGTTTGGGGTAGATCTTACGCTAATGCATTGTCCTGCCCAGCCCAGCCCCGTTTACAGGCTGAAGGCTCAGGCCAGTTGCTACGTCTCCCTAACTGCCATCCGCAGCCTGCGGAACCACGGGATGGGATATGGCTCGACATTATTTTTAGAACAGGAAGCAGGGTTTATTCTTATCGCTCCGCTAAGACATGGGGAACGAGATGGCACAGAATTATTATTTATTGTTGGGGAAAAAAAAAAAAACAAGAAAAAATATGTTAAAGGGTTTATTTGTACCGTCAGACAAAAACACGGTAAATGAGATGGCACTGAATTTGCTTTTATTGTTAGAAACAAGCAAAAGAATGTTAGAGGATTTTTTTGTGTCGCTAGACAAGAACATCCAAAACAAAGAGGATGAGGGACTTTATTTATGTACTTAGACTAACACAAGAAAGGGATGGCATAGGGTTTTTTTTTTATATAGGCCTATATATTTTTTTACTCTTACACTAAAATGCATAACGGGATAGGATATGATTAGTCATATCCTATAACTGAAACAGAGATACAGGTTATTCCCGCTGAAATAAAGCGCAATACAATACAACACAGATTCTCATTCTAATTTTTCCAAAAACATTGTCAAGGGGATGGGATACGTCGTATTTATTTACACCAGAAGGGCTCAGATGGACAGTAAAGTCAGGGATGGGCTCAGATTTAAGATTTACTGCAGGTGACTTCAGCAAAGCACAGGAAGCCAGCCTGTTTTTAAATCAACATCAATCCCAAAAACAGGACGAGACATTTAGAGGGTTTAAGTGAAGGATTGAGGAGGGCTGAGTCTTCATAAACGGAAATCTACGTATATGCGCTCCTTCTGTATAAATACTGCTATCAGTTAAATAATTTCTTTATATTATTGAAGAAACGTGATGGGTTATTTGTGCTGTGATCATTTGTGCTCTTCTGTTAGGGTTTCACATTGTTGTGTAAGACATTGTGTGGCTAACCTGCACTTGTGATTGGTCAGCCTAGCTGCACCTATATGTAGATGACTCCATACCCGCTGTATATGAGGGTGTTCAATTTAATTCAATTCAATTCTATTCTATTTATATAGCACTTTCAACACGAAGCATGGTCACAAAGCGCTTTACATAGTCCCGGGCCCACAGTCCCCAGAGAGTAAGCCAGAGGCGACAGTGGCGAGGAGAAACTCCCTCAAGAGGAAGAAGAAACCTTGGGAGGAGCCAGACTCAAAGGGGAAGCCCGTCCTCCTCAGGCCAGCACCGGGCAGGACAAATTAATGAGTCCAAGTAGACTCCATGCTTCATGTCACTTTGGACAAAAATGTCCGATAAATATAGATCTTCTAGGGTCCTCTTACAGGATTAATGAAATTAATATCAAACATCAAGGTGACAATCACACCCTCCTCCATAAATTTTCCCAAATCAAGGCAGCCTTAGGGCACAAGGTGTGGGATACCCTGGACAGGGTGCCAACCCATCACAGGACAGAGTCATACTATGGAGGATTTAACCTCACCAATTAGCCTATAATGCACGTCTGTGGGCTGCAGCAGGAAACCAGAGTAGCCTGAGGAAATCGGCAAAGCATGGGGAGAACAGGCAAGCTCCACACAGGTGGAGCTGGAGACTGGATTTGAACCCCCAACCCTGTAGCTGTGAGGCAACACACTGGAGTGACTCTGAGTCACCGTGCCCCCCACAACACAAGCGGCCCGCTTTAAATAATAAGTACAGTGCGCTAGTTAGTTCTGAAAGCTCATTTGTTTTGGGGCTTGCAGTTGAAGGACGGTATTAAAATGGCACTCAATACAAAGTTCCCACCAACATAGCTACAGTACTTCGATGATGTTTCGGGCAAAGACACATTTTTCCTTGATTTACCCCTCTGCTCCACAGTTTAAAACTTCAAATCAAGCAATTCCGATGTGATTAAAGTACACATTCCAGAATTTAATATAAAGTTATTTACATACATTTTGTTTTCACCGTGCAGAAATTACAACACTTTTTATACCAGTCCCCCTCATTTCAGGGCACCGTGATGTTTGGGATGTTTGGCGTCACGGGTGTTTGTGATTACTCAGGTGTGTTTCATTGCTTCATTAGTGCAGGTATCAGACACCTAGGCTTGCTTCTACCATTTGGAGTCTGTAGTTACCGTTATTCAACATGAGGAGAAGAGCTGTGTCAGTGAAAGCCAAAGATATTATGAGGCCTAAAACCAAGACTAACCCCATTAGAGACATCAGTCAAACCTTAGGATTACCAAAATCAACTATCTGGAATATCATTAAGAAGAAAGAATGCACTGGTGAACTCAGTAGTCGCAAAGGAACCGGTAGTCCAAGGAAGACCAGAAGAATCCTCACTATGGTAAAGAGAAATCCCCAAATTCCTGTCCGACAGGTCAGAAACAGTCTTCAGGGTGCAGGTGTGTCTTTGTCAGAGACTACTGTCTGCAGAAGACTTTATGAACAGAAATACAGAGGCTACACTGCAAGATGTAAACCACTAGTTAGCCACAAAAACAGGATGTGTTTGTGAAAAACTTACTTAAAAGAACTTAAAGTACTTAAAAGAGCCTGTAGAATTCTGGAAGAAGGTCTTATGGACAGACGAGACCAAGATTAACCTGAATTCAGAGTGATGGTCTGAGGAAAGTGAGAAGAAGATGACCTGCCCAAGATCCAAAGCATACCACCTCACCTGGTAACATGGTGGTGGGGTGTTATGGCTTCGGCCTGTATGGCTGCCACAGGTACTGGCAGACTCATCATCACTGATGGTGTAACCGCTGACGGCAGTCGCACAATGAATTCTGAGGGGTATAGAAACATCTTATCTGCTCAAATTCCAGTAAATGCCACCAGACTCATTGGATGGTGCTTCATCCTGCAACAAGATAATGATCCCAAACATACTGCTAAGGCAACACGGGAGTTTTTCAAAGCTAAAAAAATGGAAAATTCTTGAATGGCCAAGCCAGTCACCTGATTAAAGCATGTCTTCCATATCCTGAAGAGGAAGCTTAAAGGGACAAGCCTCCAAGACAAGCAGGAGCTGAAGGTGGCTGCATTAGAGGCTTGGCAGAGCATCACCAGAGAAGATACTCAGCACCTGGTGATGTCTATGAATTGCAGACTTCAAGCAGCCGTTGCATGCAAGGGATTTGCAACAAAGTACTAAACATGACTGCTTTAATATACCTACCATCGCTATGTCCCAAACATGATGGTACCCTGAAATGAGGGGGGGTCTGTATAAAGTGTTAAACCACAATGTATGTAAATAACTTTATATTAAATTCTGGAATGTGCACTTTAATCACATCTGAATTGTTTGATTTGAAATTTTAAACTGAGGGGTAAATCGAGGAAAAATGTGTCTTTATCCCAAACATTATGGAGGGCACCATGTGTGTGGTTGCATACGTGTGTGGGTGTGGGTGTATGCACTTTGTTGGCAGAGAAATGGCTTCACTGCCAGGTTGTTGCAATAAAATATTGTTTATGACCCTCACTAAAACTGTTTACCAGTATAACTGTCTTCTACTCGTTGTAACATTTTAAACCGTCCGTGAGTTTAAGGTCGTTTTTATAAGTGGTGTGGATGGCTAATTCTAATCACTTTGCTGTCTTTCGAGTCAGCCGAGAATGGTCAAGGATGCTAACAGGCTAAATGTGCACAAACCTCAACCAGGCCCGTGGAAGGCTGGTGAGAGCCGTGCCTCCAGCCAGGAAGCAGATGGAAATGGAGCACTACACCTTCACAGAAGACAGCTGGGCATTGAGCAGCGTTTAACGGCAAACGACAGCGAGCTGAACACAGTGGTGGAGGCAGAGCAGACAGAACCAGTGCGTGTGAACCGTCCCGCTAGTCACGTTGCAACCACCAGCCGGCTGGTGCCGATGTTGGCATGGGGTGACCAAGAATTGGGGTGGTGCTCAGCCTCCCAAAGAGAGTCTGCCTTCACCATGACAACCTTATTTGCTCTTTGCATTCCAGAGCCATTTGCAGCCTAAGCATCGATAATGTACTGTAATAATTTCAACAACTGGAGTTTCGGACCAGAACAATGCAGGTTGCAACAGCTGCGACCCACACTGAATTCATTAGTTAGACTAATGACTCCCACATGTATGTGAAGCTTTGCAGTGAAAAGCAGAAGGGTCTGCACCTCTAAACTCAGCAACCACTTCCATAGTCTGCCGATCTATAGCTCAAAAGCACACATGCAAGCATTTTAATGTAGAATTTCCAGGGCCATACCATCCGGATTGAAGCGCTCTAACCACTGCACCCCCTAGGTGTCCAAATGCTCAGCTCAAGCTTAACCAGTAGGAGTTTGTTCAGTCAATGCAGGCACTCACAACACTGAGGTAGACAGCCTAATAAACATCTGCTACGCAGAATACATATTTATGACCTGGCTATTGTCTTTGAATTACCGATTTTCCAAATATCATCTAAGTCAGTATTACTGGTTAACACATAAAAAGATTAAAACAAACAGTTGCACTATTTTTTTTACATGGTGTTGTGTAATGCAGCTGGCAACTTACACTCATCAGAATATGATTCATCCATCTATTTTCCATACGCCCTTATCTAGTACAGGGTCTCAGTGAGCCAGGATCCTGTCCCAGGATGCACAGGGTAGGAGGTAGGGGACACCCGGGATGGAATGCTAGGTACTATGATTCATTTTGGATGAAAAAATCCACAGCATAATTTGTACCATGATTCTGATTTTAAAATTCATATTTAATATGTTTTTTGTTATGTTCAAAATTTATGAAGCTTCGTTATTTCAGTAAATTGTTGACGAATACAGAAAAGGTACCACTGTATCCCTCCAGAGCTGTAGGTTTGATTCCTGCCCATCTACTGTGTGTGGTTAGTTGGCATGTAGGAGAACCAGGTCAGGTTCCTCTAGGGTGCTCCAGTTCACGACACGGTTCAGAGACGTCACATTTTGTTTGTGTGTGTGTGTGTGTGTGTGTGTGTGTGTGTGTGCGCGTGTGTCCTGCCATGAACTGGCATCCTCTTCAGGGTGTCCAGTGCTTCATGCTGTCTTTCTCCTAGGACAGGGTCCAAGATCACTGTGAAACTGGATGGGATAAGCAAATATGGAATACGTGCGGATTAACGCAGAAATCACTTAAGCCAAATAAATACCTCTAGATCCCAGGATGAAGGCATATGAACAGCAGTGAAAACATCCTTGTTATAGAATGCAAATGTGAATGTTGAACACAACGTTTAAATATCTGGAAAAAAAAAAAAACACACACACATTGGCTACAGCTGTGGGCTTTCTACCAGTCCCCTGCCCCGCCTTGCAGACTATAATATTTGAAGCCCCTTCCTCCACCACCTCCTAACAGGCACACACAATGACCCCTCCCTCGTTAAAACACTGGCCATCAAAGTGACAGAGGTGATCAGGTCAGTTTTGACAAGGACTGGCATCTGTGATGTTGTAGCTGCCTCACTACCGTCAGTGAAGGACTTCTCTCACAGTAGGCTGAGCTTCTGATGACAAAACACTCAGAGAGCATCGCAGAAACATGTTGTTGTTTTTTTTTTTTAAAGAAAAAAAAGGGCGCATATGATAACTTTTCATTAATTTAGTTCAGCTCGTTTTCATCCGGCAACATCACCTCATGGTAACGTATCACTTTGTTGTAGCCGAGTCCAACTCTTTGTGCCCTCGTGGATTCCAGTGCGCCGGGCCTGCCAGCCATGAACTACCTGTCTGAGTTCCTCCGGGGTCATACGCATCATTTCTGTAATGCTGCCCATCCTCCATCTTCTTATGCCTGGAATTTTTTCCAACATTATTGTCTTCTCATTATGCCTCCAAATTTACTGACTTCCTGAATGCATCACTACGCTCTCATAAAGCATACTGTGTCTTTATGTTCTTTCCTGTAATTGGACACTATTTTTTGTAATATCCTGTTACTTAATAGATCACCTCTGCCCTACCAAAGATGGATCGAAAATTCAGAACAGGCTCGACATCCACATCAAGCTCAGAATCTTGCGCTGCAGGGGTTCAGGCAGTGATCTGTAAGGAAAGGCGGACTCGCAGACAAAAGCCCACGCTTTTACTGACCCCCCGCAATGTCGTTCTCGCCTCTGTGCGCTGAACAAACAGGAGCGCTTCTCATTCTGTGTTTACACTTCTCTGTAATGACCTAGATAACGATGTCACTCCCGTTTCTCTCTGCCTGTCCCTCTCGCACACATAACTCTGCATCTGATGGACTTTACCATGAAGAGCCACTGTTCATTTTGTTTGGGGGAGGAGTGTCGTCATGGTAACCCCTCAAGTTTTGTTTTGGCATCCTTGGTCCAGAGTGAGTAGTTGGCTGCAGAGAGACCCACAGAGAAGGGGGGGGGGGGGGGGGGGGGGGGGGGAGGGGGGGGGGGGGGGGGGGGGAGGGTGGGGGGAGGGTAATCCACTTAATTACAGGGGCTGTTTAGCTCACTAACTGACATTTGTTCTGCTATGATCAGTAAATAACCGGATTGTAAAAATGGAAATCAGGTCCGCCTCGCAGCAAGTTAGGCTGACCCCCGACGGGGTGAACCGGTTTGGCAATCAGCCAGGTGGTGGGCTGAAGTCTCACTCGCCCTACTCCCATTCCAAAAAAAAAAAAACAAACCCCCCCCCACACACACACACACACACAACAGCTGGCTGCCAGTCCAACTCACAGCTCTGCGGAAAAACCACTGGGAGCAACATGAACTGTTTTTCAATTACCCATGAGATCATGTTTTGGTCGCATTGAGGAAAAAAAAAAAACACAACAAACTGCAATACCGAACTAAAAGGATAAAAAATGAAATGCAGGTCTTTTCTGGGAATGCTGAGTGAGAATGACAAACTATCAGAGGACATCGTCAAGAGCTGTCCAACTGCTTTTCAATGGGAGCCAATCAAAAGACAAAGAGTGGAAGAGGAAGCGCAGTGTGAAAAATGAACACACTGCAGAGACGTGAGCAGTAACACAATTAAATCATGACGCTACTCTGAGCCAGATCTGGCACCATCGTCGGTACGCAAACGCCAGACCACAGGAGACTCTCCTGGGCTTTGGAGGATTTTCCACCACCCGATTCATTAGACTAACATCTCGAATGGCATGTGACACCACATCCCCTCCCATCTCCACTAGTATCACCCAGATACCTGTATTTTCCTCTGGCTGCCCTAGCTACTTAAAAAAAGCTAAGAACTGCTCAAAACTGAATCAAACCAGGCAGAAATATTTTCATCTACAATCAGCTACTCGCACAGGAGGAACTGAGCACCAAGTGTCAATAAGAGGGATCCAAGACAAGAGTGGGCAGTGCTGTGATCAACTCAGAACGAAGGTGGTAGATCTGCACCACATGAAGACCAGCCACGTCATTGTATCTGCTAAGGCCTGACAGTATGCCAGGAGGGGTAGAGGCTCGCAGCCAATGGCTACTCCACTGAGCACAGCAGCTAATTATGCAACGACAGTCACGGTGGTAACCTCAGAGGCCAACGTCACAACACCAGTTCTGGATCTTTCCATGCTTAACAGCATTCCTGCTTTGCACCTGAGGTCTGCAACAGGGAGACAGCACTCATGTTGTGCTCCAAAATGTCTGAAGGCATCAGCTCCCACTTCAGCGGGGGTGGACGCCGCTTCTTAGATCTACAGGAGTCTCCAGCAGCGTGGTGTTAGCTCTGCTCGAGGACGCCTTCTGAGTGACACAGACGCACAGCCGGGACGTTCTCCAAGTCCTGTCGCCCCAGGCAAATCTGCTAAATCTCAAAATAGGGTTTCCTCAACAAGCTGGCAGTTAGCTCGTCTGTTTTGGGAGGAAACTGTACAGATAGTAAGTCTAGGCTGAAGATGTTGAGGTTTATACCACTGCAGATGCAGACCCTCTATCCTATTTTTCTTGAGAGAGACCATCCAGAGTCCAAACAGACAGAAGTTATGCAGGTTACTGCAGAAATAAAAGAGCATTTTTGATTATTCCACATATCAAACAGAAATCACTGACCAGAGCACAGTTAAGTTTGGACATGGATTGCACATTTGACCTGCCAATCTGCAGTTTTATTTTCTTTATTTAGTAGGCCACAGAATCGTGTATGCATGCAAAAACACAGCGTCCAACATCCAGACAAGTGAGATTGGCCAACAGCTGTAACAAGAACCGCTGCATTCATATCAATGAGATACAGATGAGTAGACATGAAAGAATCCCATTATGTACTGAATAAATTGGGTCTACATTATGTAAAATTAAACATTATGCTACATCACTGAGGTTCTGATTTAAATCAGCCTTCACTGACTTTGACAAGTCGAGACATGATTTTCCATGTGATGAGAGACTGTGTTTGGTCTGTGGAAATGTATTCAGCGAATTAATCTGTGGATCGGATTTCATGAAGAATTTAACAGCCAACCTCTGACAGTCGAACTTAGGGTGACATTAGCAGAACATTAGTGTCATGTTCTGCTGTTAGCATCTCCATACTCTGTCAAGTAACTGAGGCACTTACAGTGAAGAACCACAAAGTAGTGGAACAACGTCACCTTTGAAAGTTTTACTACTGTGACCATGATAGCAGATCGTGCATACAAGTTATCTGCAAAGAAACTGGGGTGCCCATTTTTAATTTTTTTATAGAAAGCATAACAGCAGCAGCCATTCCCAGACCAGTCGAGGGGACCCTTACAGAGCGTGGTCATGCATCCCGCAAAAAAACGTTATTTTGTTGTAACTCACACACCCTAACCTCACCCTACCACCAGACAAATCAGATAGCCTTTTGCCAGCATGTATAGTATTGCATGTAAACTTGAATTTCTTTGATTTAAATGATCCCAGAGGCAAAGAATTAAACCCAAAATGACGTGTTTTTTCTAAATTTTGACTAAGGTCTTGGGATCCCTCAAAGTAAAACCATTCTATCTGCATGTAAGTGTTAATGAATGCATTTAATTGGCAAAGGCTGCTACCACGAGAGTCCAGCTGAACCAACTGACTCCTGCTGTCAGTCATCAATCAACTCAGACACGTTCGGCCGCCATGGCCACGTTAAAGGCCTAGTAACACACTCTCTTCTCTCCTTTCATCTTGTTTGTTTTACGCACCAACATCAGGCGGCTCAGCATATGCATGTAAAGGACACCAACTTGGGAATCTGGTGGTTACGTTTTCAGGTTACTATAATGCAAGTGGTGCAACTGCGTTAATGGGTTAATATGCTCTGCTGCTGGCTTTGCCGTTGATTAAATAAACAAATGAGAGGAATTCAAAAGAATTTGTGAACACAGGCTTGTGTCGGATTATTGTTTCACTTGACGTATTTATGAGAAAAAAAACATTAGGGTATAACCATGACTGGCTGTCGTGCCTTCCATGGTAGAGATGAGGCCCCCATCACCAAGCCTGCATCTGCCCCCTAACCGCCAAGCCATTTACATTGAAGCTGTCCTCTCCCTTTCCTCCCAACCCCCACCCCCAGTGGACTCTCTCCTTCCTCCAAATCATCTAACCCAGCCTGCACAGAGCCTCAACACCCCCAACTGTCCAGGGAAGAGGCAGTTTGCTGTCTATGCCCAAGAGAAATGGAAAGGGGGGGGGGGGGGGGAGGGGGGCGGGGGAAATTGGGGGGTGGGGCCGGGCAGGGGGGGGGGGGGGGGGGGGGGGGGAGGGGGA
>JAACJT020003192.1:0-10362 GCA_009936485.2 Gymnarchus niloticus | reverse complement strand
GAAAATATTAACTGACATACTTTTACAGACATAAAGTAATAGTTTTACAGCAACATAAATGTAACTTAACCATAATTTTCTTTGCCTGTCTAAGACTTTTGCACAGTACTGTATATACCATAAATATAAGCATGGGATATTGTGGCTCCTGTGAATACAGCAGGATGACAGACCCTGAAATAATAATTTAATTATTTAAAAAACCTTATGCTGACTGGTGATGGGAAAAATATCATTAGAGGGATAACAATATCAGCCACACCCACAAAAATTCTCATGAGTGTCAGAGGGCTACAAATAAATTTAACTGTAATACACCATCTAGATTTTTTATCTTTAGTGAACTTTAAAGTTCCATTCTATGTACACAAATGTTTAAGCCTCATTTATTACTGTCAGCTTTCTAATTTCAAAGGAGAAAGGTCCATTGCATTTTGTCAGAGAAATATACAAACAACCAAAATAGATAACATTAAACAGACATAAATAAATTGAAGGCATTTCTGGTCATTGCTTTTCTAGTTTAAAACAAACTACATAATGCTGTCTTACATTATTGCAAAAGGTCAGACATCTTAAGCAAAATACAAACATGGATTTCCTCTTTGTAAATTTCATAATAGGCTTCTGAGGTTAAAACATTTTCAGCTGTTTTGAAGGGCATGTGTGGAAAAAGATTGTAATTACTCAGTTAGCAGTATGCATGTGTATTTAATACAGCTTTTACAATGTCCTAAGACATATCAAACCACTGTTAGGCAGTTATACATTGCGCATTTAATCCTTTCTGGGTAAAAAACAAAACTAATCCATCTGTTGTGTCGTAAAATGTTTGGCTTTTTTTTTTTTTAAAAAAAAAAAAAAAAAACACTTACAAAGTATAAGGCTTTTACCCCCAAAAAAAAAATCAACTGATCTAATCCCGTGTCCTTGCTCTATTTTATAATTAGTTTATTCTCCACGATACGGTTACTATTCTTCTGAAATGCTTCATTGTCATTAACAGTGGCATAATCAGTCTTTGTGTGCCACATTATGGCATAGAACAGCCATATTCACGTCATAATAAATGCAGCGGCTCCAAAGAAACGTTCACGTCTATGCAACAGTTTTCCAACGTTTTTTTTTTTTTTTTCCCCTGACGCAGTGGGGTAGCAATTACAAAAAAAACTCTTTAGAGAAAGAAATCTTGTGGTATCATGTCATCTACCAGCACGGGACATATCACTGCTAATCTTTGCATTTGTTCTTATGAACATAGAAAAGCGCTGGCTGACCATATCCATTCTCAAGAACAAAAGTATAATGAAAGGTTTCAAGTATATGTTGTTTATGGAACACAATAGAATTCATTACACATACAGGCTGGACGCAAGTAGAAGTCTGTTGCTTTGTTCTCATAATCCAGCTCTCACAGATCATCATAATGGTTTCTTCGTTCCTATGGAAACCTAGAGAGATATGAAGCCCTCATATCCCTATTCCACTTGAAGATGCATTCTTCCCTTTTGATGCTTTCTGATACCCCGCTGGTGGAGCATGGACAATTTACGTTTCACTGGATTTCACCATCCACCCCATTTTTTTTTCTGTACACTCTCTCCAGTTTCTGTCATATCTGCTGTGCTCTCCCTAACGATATGGCCAGGGAAGTGTCAAGTTGTTGGAAGCCAGGGGTTTTGATGTGCATTTGTTCTAATGTCAGGGGCGGTGTTCCCCATCTGGATCCTTTTACATACCGCCGCACGGAGAGGACCGAGAGGCATTAACTTGTCCTGAATCGTTGCATCAGTGTGTATAGTACATCTTTCCATTTCGCATCAGTGAATAATCTGCACAGACCCAGACCCAGATCTGACGGTCGTCACTGCTATATGAAATTAAAATAAGATAGAAAGTCACCCCAGCAATAGGAGCATTGTGCATATTCTACGTAATCCTTCGCTGGTGCAAGAACAATCCTATAAAATCATACCAAAATATATTCTCCCCTCAATTCACGTTTCAGTGTTTTTACTAAAAACGTTTGGGTTCCAGAAACTCGTCTATAAATGTTGCGTACACACAGATTTGTGCATATACTATGCGTACGATCATTTCTACACAGAGTGAGAGATTTATCAAAATAGCCGTAAACTCAGAAATGTGCGTCAATTTACACACAGGAAAACAGCATCTAAGCTGGACAACTGCTGTTCGCTTTGTCCTCCCTTAGTTGCAGCAATGTCCCGTTTTTATACACGGTTCCTGGTTGACGCTTTGAGATAAACACATTTTTTTCCACTCCTCAGTTATAGTCTATTGGTCATATGAAGCTGAATTAACTCCATTGGTGACTTAGGGTTGCCACTTACAATACTAGACGCCAGCAATAAAATGAGACGCCAGCAATAAAATACGAAGGAGAGGTGCCTGCAGACTTTTTCTTTCTTTATAGCCTTATGACAACAACCTGTGAGATTTATGTCTAATGGCTGTGAGATATCTGCAAATGCTGAAAACCGTGAGTCTCGTAAGTAAAATATAAGACTTCACATTTATCTGCATATATAAAATTCTATGTGTTCGAAATAGGAGACAAATCACGTCTCGTATTGGTACAAAACAGGACACAGCATTTTATCATTCGTATTATCTGCAACGAGTGGCAATCCTAACTTGTGCTCACACTGCATTTTGATTCGCTTCCACCTCCGAAACAATTCTTCTATTTCCTGTTGAGTAAAGTTGTGTTTTATTTTTTTGTTCTCTGTCGTTTTCCTAAGATTATTCCCTTTTTCACGTGTCATTCACATACCGAAGGTCTAAGCCATATATATATATATATATATATTTTGGGCGGCTTTTCTGTATGCAAATGATAAGACACGAGCACAGACGCTTTGAACAACTGGGATTTATCAAGCTTTGTGTGTGCCAATGTGCGTACGACATGTCTACGCAATTTTGATAAATCTCAGTTTTTCTTGTGCATACAAACATTCTGAATTCCATGCATGACGGAATTTATGACTCTTTCTACACAATGTTGATAAATGAGCCCCCAGTCCCCGTTGCCCGTAAAAAAATATATAAAGCAGTTATCTGAAAGCATGTTCCTTATTTCATCCACCTTTCAACTGCTCATGTAGAACGGAATGGTAGAGAGGCCTGGAGCTCCACCCAGGCCCCACGAAGCACAAGGCAGTGATACATAATATAGACAGACAGGATGCTAACTCAAAACTCCATGGAAGACATTTATGTAAAAATGAGGTATGGGGCTACTGTGTTATCTGAGCGACCTATCCCACGGAAAAGCTTGAAAGCGTTTCCTTTCCAAGTTCAAAATTTAGAACAGTTTTTTTCTAATCAACATGCCAAAAAAAAACAGCTTTTCATGTAAAAGACAATCTTTTAGCCGCTCCTTCTGAGCCTTTACCTGCATTGAAGCATTTCTGGCTCAGGTGGTTTAAAAATATAATGAAGCGAATACTGATTTTAACTTAAACGTCCTCTGGTATTAATTTAATCAGTATATCCATAAGCCATAAAAAAAAAAAGATTTTGGCAAGGTCTATTCTAAACTCAGACAAACCTATCACTAGCTTTAAAATCACATGAGTACATATCAAAAATATGTCATTCTACTGACGTGCTTTCCATAGTAAAATGCATCAAGCCGGCTACAAGCATAGTATGATATCTACCATATTCAGTTTAACATTGTGCAGTATCGTTTGCTGTCATATGACAAACATAAGTGCACTTCATATCCTTTTCATAGCAAGAAAATGTCCATTAATCGTCTGATGTAGTGGCAAACTGCAGCAATATTTAAAGAGATTAGTTTGCGCTAGAGTTGGGAAATTCAGGTCCAGAAAGTACAAATTCAGACCAGGATTTTGTTTCAGCAAACCTCTTGAGTATAAAGAGTCACCAAGAGTCACAGTCACAGAGTACTCAATTGGTTGGTTGAAACAAAATCCTGCTCTGGATTTGTACTTTCTGGACCTGAATTTCCCAACTCTGGTTTGCGCATACAAATTATACACAACTTATACACAAATATTTACTCCTGTTTAACAAATAATAATCAAAATCAAACAAAAATTGCAGGGTCCTCTAGAGGTACCCTATTGGCTCTCGATCTCAGTGACTCAAGTAATGGATATTAAAAAATAACAATCTACAGTTCTTGTTCAGTGTTTGGCACTTGGAGCACTCGTCCTAACGAGTCCATTTGGGTTACTGTCAGAGGCTTGTGTAAGTTCCTCATCCTTTGAGCTATTTTCACTGAAGGAAAAAAAAAAGAAAAAACACAAACTGCTGACCTCCAACTGACCATCAACGACCGAAATAGTAACCTTTTTATAAGTTTAATGGAGGAGATGCTTACGTAGCTCTCCAGTTACCTGAAAGATTCATTAAAAAAAAAAATTAGTTCAATAAGCATGAGTCTTTTTGTGCATTACCATCATAAAGGTGATGATGATGATAAGACTACTAGCAGTCAGGTTTCTGACCAGGAGATTCTATACTCATTATAGCCAGCAGAGAAGTCAGGTCAACTACGACTTTAGTCTACCTTTCCATTTTCCTGGAACGCTGTTGTTTTTTTCCGTTGGCTAGAAAGCAAGACCTTACAGCACCCCTGCAAGATCTTGTGCATCCACATGATGTTCATGACGTCCAGGCAGACGCTACAGGAGATCCAAGCAACACGGCCGCTCCAGGACAGCCTGTAAAAGGATGCCGAACCGTAGACGGAGTACATCCTGCCGTAGTAGAAGGGGATGACAGCGATTCGCACCAGGAAGAAAGTGGCCGCCATCAGCACCCCATTGACTATGTTGGGCTTGGAGGATTTGGGATAACCTAACACTTCGAAGAACCAGCTGTAAAACAAAACAGGCACGTGCAATGAGGTTCTAACGGAGTCCGTTTAAAGCCAAAAGAACTATAGAGGCCATGCATGCATGAACAGATGTGCGGCTCTTAAAGGGAAACTACAGCAAAAAGAACGATCAATATGGTGCATTTTCAAATGTACTGTAATGGACTTAGATTTTAACAGGTAAAGCTAAACTGAGGATCAGAGAATAGAGATAGATTACCAAACCCTGCTTATAAATCATTTTAAAGTAAAGCTACAAATACCAACATACTTACTGCCTTCCGAACATGAATGGTCACTTATAATATAAAAAAGATGAAGAAATATTCTAGAGCTCTATTTGTAATGGGGGGAAAATCTTCATGGACTTAACATAAATCAGAATAAAAAACTGTTGAAAGTTGTCATAAAGTGAGCCTTTTTCTAAAACAACCAGAAAGCACGGAAAAATGAGTCATTGTCCAGCGATTACTAAAATGAATTCAACATCATTTATGGGTGTAATTCGCCTTTAAGAAAATAAAAACTGTAGGTCACTCAGTATTTAAATCCCAGCTTATATTATTTAGCACGGTAGAGCCTATAGGACACTAACTCAGTCATGTATATACCCATCGCTGGGTGTACCTACCGCTGATTCACACAGGGAGTGGAAAACTCCGCAAGCAGACGGAAGTTAGCAAAGTAAGGCAACATTCCCTGGCCCTGAAAAAACAATGAACAAACATGGGAACGGTGAACCGGGACCCCCAAAACAACAGCACTAGTGAAAGGGAAGGCCAATCTTGTCGGAGAGCATTGCTGTGGTAGGATGACCCCCACGTCTAAGTCAGTGTGACACGTTTGGCGAGGCGGCTGGAATTCAGTGTTCATAACCTCCTTCCAGTCATTCCATCCCTGTATCTTTTCAACATTTCCCACCTTCTTATTCCTCTTCAAATCATATTTCGTTTTTTATTTACATTACAAATAGAAAGTAGTGTCGATTTAGCTAAAATAAAGAACTGAACGCTTGTGAAAACATGTCAGATGGGACCTCAAAGAGTGACAACACGTTACACATTGGTGGCACACGTGAGTTTATGGTACTAGAGATGGATAGGGACAATACACATCAATGCAACGACAGAAATGTTTCATGAACGCTTGGGTCAGCTGAACCCCGGGCAGCGTAGAGGGCAGTGGGGATTCTAAAAACACAGAATCAAAGCTTCTCTGTGCCATTTAAATGAGAGACCCACATTATAGGAGAGTTGACAGCATTGGATTGATGTTTTAAAATACAAATATTCAACTTACCCATAATTCTCCAAGGGGAATTAAACAGACATGAGTACTTACTGGAACTGGTCCAGAGACTACACACTCAGGTCACTTTAAGATTTTCCCAGCATTGCATACTGGTACCTCTACATACCGGGAAGTCCATACTGTTACTGGGCATTGGACCTGCTCTCAATAGCACAAGTTGCAGACAAGACAGGAAAACATTTTTGGACCCCCCTGCCCGGGCTTTCCAACAGCTTTAAGACCACTGAAGAGAGACTGCAGGTCAACATGTCGAGGCCCAACAGGACTCACTCACACTTTGGCTTTCTCATGTGGCAGCTCTGGCGGGCTGTTTTCACTTGCAGAGTTTTGGGACAAGAACCCAGTTTGTTGATCAGTTTACGATTAAGAGGAGGAGAGAAATGTTTACTTTATTTAGAAGTACTAACATTAGTATTACAAGTATCCCAGTAAATAATAAAATAATCATGAATAACTATAATTATCATAACAGCGCTGTTAGCCTGGGATGTAATAATAAAAACCGAATAAGCATTCAAATACTGAGACTTCTGTACTTCATCCTCTTTTTTTTTTTTTTACAATTTCAGCAAATGAAATGAATAATAGGGAATTATACATTTGTCTTCTACCCCATAACAAGAAGAGTCCGGTCATTTCATACTATGGGCCATGTCCTCTGATCGACACAGACACAGAAGCCCGCTGTGTCACGGAAGATGGGAAAAAAGACACAACATGCGGCCGGTTACGGGATAATTGTGAGAACTGGTCTTATCTCATTCCATAGCAACCTCATCCATCGCTTAACATGGCAGACTGAATCGGTCTGAATAGGAAAGGTGATCATATCACTTTGATGCAATCGATCCATGTTGCAGAGCAATGACTTGTAAGGTTCTCAGAGAGGTACTCTGGATAAACCCTAGGAAGTTTTAGCTATTCATCCATCCATTTTATCTAAATTGTCCATAGTGTGTGATTGGGTGCGTGAATCTGTGTGTGACTGTGCCCTGCGATGGGCTGGCCCCCCACCTAGGGTGTCCCCTGCCTCGGATAGGCTCCAGGCCCCCCCGCGACCCTGCATAAGATGAAGCAGTTTAGAAAATGGATGGGGATCCATCCGTTTTTGACTCCTCATCTAGTACATGGCCCAGGAGAACGGAGTCACCCTCTATACCTGGCATAGAATGAATGAGTGAGTGAGTGAGTGAGTGAATGAATGAATGAATGAATGAATGAAATGTTTGTACAGAGGTACATTGAAATGTGTTTTTGCTTATCCCATCTTGCTTTCCATGAGGACACCCACACACCTACGTAGAGAGGAGGAGTAGGGTCAGAGCACAGTATCAATTATTTATCTGGCACCCCTTGAGCAGCTTTAGGGTTAAGGGTGATATGGACACTGACAGTCGCCAAGGGCCAAGTGTGAAATAAGTAAGTAAAAATAAAATTTATTCAAAGAAAACTTTAACACCAGCACCACCGTCGTTGAGTACATAACCTGATCACTTACAGGAACGCAGAGTCTTGACCCAAAAATGAACAGCAACATGGTTCTAAACACTGCCCCCTGCTGGCCAAGATGTACACCAGGGAAGGAAATTCCAGGCCAAACCCAGAATATTTAGAGAACATTTTCCAATTGTTTTCACTTCCACATTGATCAAGGTACGTAATCCTAATCAATTAATACCATCCACCCATCTTCTAACCACTTATCCAGCACATTGTCACAGACAATACAGTTTCTTAAAATTTAACTTCGGAAGACAATTAAAAGTTCACCAACCTAATAACTCTGATAGCTTTTTCAAAAGACACTTTCTGTTCAGACAATTTGAGTGGTATTATCAAGACTGATATCAGGTACCTTGAAAAAGTTTATAATAACCTTTTATTACATGACATCATACTATTATGTTGAATATTATATTTTTTTAGTGATGCATGACTTACATCACTGATTAGCCTTCCAAGCGAACTTCAAACGATAGGAACAATCTACCGTCAGTCAGACAGTCTACCTGATCAGTCTACCTGAGACTGATGCTTTTGAAATTTCGGTGCTCAGGAAAGGACATGCAGTTCCAGTTTTGGTCAATAGGGTTGCCAATAGCTGCTCCTTTCCCCATTGGTCAACACGAAGGACCATGTGACTACTCACCCCCTCCCTCCCCCCGCCTTGTTCCTGTCTTGCCTGTGCACTCTGCTATTGGACAATATAGAACTCACCAGTACATAGTAGTAAGCATACAATGAGGCCATATGGTGGATTATATAAAACTTGTCTCCAATGACTTTCCAATAGCAAAAAATGAGCAGCAGATCTGCAAAAAAAATATAAAACAGAAATAGAGATAATGGGCAGACACACAGCAGTCGCTTTCAGGCTCCCTAAATGTCTTCGTAGGATACAGAATTTATGTAGATGAGTTTACCGGGCAGTCAGACAGGCAGTATAAAGGCAACGATATAAGTCGATATCGACATCACACTATGTGCCTCTGTTGACCTCTCACCTGAAATGAGGTAACCCGTTGTTATTCCCACGTTGATTTTCACCAGTGTGGGATCACCCCTGTTATTACCCAGAAAGAGGGTAAAAAATAGATACAAAGGAATTCTAGGATTTGTATTTTATGGTTACATGCCAGAATGCTGAAGTGGATTCACCGGGCCCCTACAAGGTTGAAAGCTTACCAGACAGGGTCTTCATTGACGGCGTCATTAAATAAGAGGATGTGAAGACAGAAGACCCCAGCCACAGCAGCGTGGAGAGTGGAAACCACCCTAGAACAAGACGAGAAGTCAGACATATCCTAACCACGCTCAGGTCAAGCAAAACCTTCACCAGTCAGACAAGAAAACCTCGTACAACTTGTTTAACATGAAACCTGCATTCGCTAAATAGGATTTTGCAGGTTTGATCCAGTTAAGAGTATGACTTTAGGGGTTAATGGTTAATAAACATTCACTTGTCAAAACAGTGAGCTGACAACAATAAACCCTGATCGCCCAATTACAGGCATACAATACTCTTCGTTTCGCAATAGCAGTCCGTCAGTTTGCATGTAGTCTAGGAACAAGTCACACATGCAGCGTCTCATGAAACTTAGTAATGCACATTTACACTTTGGCTCCTGCTAATAAGCAAGTACGTGCTTTTAAACAAGCAGGACAATCGCTGATAGTGATGGGACATTGAGGCTTCAAAACTCCATGATGGGTGGCAGTATCCTGAGCTAAACAGTTAATACTGGTGCTAAACAATGCTTTAAAACCCGTGATGGGTGGGAGTATCCTGAACTAACCAATTATTACTGGTGGAAGGAAGACAGCGGAACTAGTGACAGCGTTTCTCAGTTGAAAATCAGCTTTCCTATTCACTGCAGGAAGGTGTTTTAGACAAGAAGTTCTCCTTCCCTGATCAAGGCCACTGAAGGCCAGGGTCACCCTAAAAATGGGTATTTGTCCAAATAACCAATTCCAGTCCAAACCTCCATTCCAGTAATCAAGCCCCTATAAAAGCACCCCCCATAGAAACACTTTGTGAGGTAGTGAGTGTCAGACTATCCTGAGTGGTTTCTTCATGTCTTAGCTGCTGTTTATGGCTCCTGCTTGCTTTTTTGTCCCTTTGCCTTGTTTATTTGGATTTGGTTGTTTGTCCTCTGATGTTCCTCTGCGCTGTGACTCTCTTTCTGCCTTCAGACTACAAATTTCGATTGTGATTTGGATCTGTCTGCGAACTGTTTACGTAAACCTGGTTACTGACCCTTTGCGTGCTCTTGGATCTCGATCCTGCAAATAAGCCTGTTGTTCCTGTACTTGGATCCCCGGCCTGTTTCATCACAGCAGTCTTGTTATCAATGACAGGACCACAGGAGTTGTTGGAAAATATATCATATATCATGCCTAATGCTGATATTTATTCACAATTCATTCACTACATATTATTATTACTTTCTTTGTGTCTATACCGTCTTTTTCATTCTGTCTATGACGTCATGCATGCTTTTGAAGCAGAGACTTTCACGGTTCTGCCCACAGGCACCAGCCAGAGTAGATGACCATAAAATCCTTTGAAAATGGCTTTTAAATTATCCAGCCCCCCCCCCCCCCCCCCCCCCCCCCCGCCCCCCCCCCCCCCTCCCCCCTCCCCCCCCCCCCCCCTCGCCCCCCCCCTGCCCCCC
>JAACJT020003191.1:0-10363 GCA_009936485.2 Gymnarchus niloticus | reverse complement strand
TGCTATCTAATTATATACCTGTATCAACAATGAGTATGACCCCCCCCCCCCCCCCCTTAACTGGTGTCCTAATACTTTTGTCCATATAGTGTATGTGATTTAAATGTGATTAATCAATTGTCTTTAAGTAGGAATGTGTGTTGGTTTAACCCTATAAAAGGCAAGCAAAACTCTTAATGTCATATCACTCGTGCAATGTATTCAATTTCATTATTTAGCCAATAGTATGTTGCTATCTGTGTTCCTGCTCGATTGCCCAACTTTCTCCATGACAGGAATATTGTCACTGTCTCCTCCTTTCTCTGTATTCTCTGATAGAGATGTTTCTCCAACAACACTGGCAATGCGGCCATCTAAGCTAAACTGTTGTTTGCTTTGTCCTCTTTATTTGCAGCAGTGTCCCACTTATACACTCTTCTTGGCTGACACTTTGAAGTGAAACCTTTTTTTTTTTTTTCTCCCCCCTACCTCATTCTCTGCTCTGATGAAGTTAATGCAGCTTCATCTCTAACTTGTGGTTTCCACGTTCAGTCTGAAGATAGGGGATGCCATCTCCCCTGGGGGGCGCCAGCAATAAAGTAGTTTGAGTGTATGACATCCTGTGACGTTTAGGTTGTGAAATAACAGCACATGCTGAAAACCGTGAAGCTCATGGGTGAAACATGAGACTTGACATGAATGTATAAAACAGTGTGCACGAAAATACAGAACAAATAGCATCACATGTTGGTTCAAAATGGAATACACAGCATTTTATTTTTCAGTACAGGACAATTCCATATTATATGGGACAGGTGCTATGCAGCCCCTACTTGTGCCCATGCTGTTGCTTTTTTTTTTTTTTTGTTCAATGAGTTAAAATGCCATTTTGTTTAACTTCCACCTCTGAAGCTTCCATCTTTGTTCTCTTTTGCCCTTGTCATTTACATATGGAAGGTCTAAGCCATGTATGATTTGTTTAGAAGTGTTTGTATACAAATTAAGACATTAACGGTGAAGGTGTGAACAATTGTTATTCATCAAGCTTTGTTCTGAGCAGATGTGCGTACAATATGTCAATCCAAGTTTGATAATGCCAATTTTCTTGTGCATGCGAACGTTCTAAATTCCATGCCTATGACAGAATTTTAAACTGTCTCGTGGAAAGGAATTTTGGTATCATGGTGTGAAATGACAGCTATGTGTCATTAGGTGTCATTAAGCCATCTAAAATGCCATAATCTTCGGGAGGTGTGCTTCACTGTGTAAGAATGAGGTGTGTGCATGTGAGCTTATTGCAATAACAAACTGCATTGAGTTAAGCCCTCAGCCTTGAGTTAGTCAGGGCTGAGAGAAGTAAAACAAATGGGTGCAAAAGGGAGACAATGTCTGACAGTATATGATGTTTTGTGTATAATTATCAGCAAGACGCTTCTGTAGACAAACCAAGTGATCCTGGGAAGCACTGCTAAGGCCGATAAGGCTCAGCCAAACAGCTGGTTCAAACTAGTAGTAACAGCAGTCACCGCCAGCGAGTATAAAGGAAGCCGCCTTTCCGAGGGGGGGTGGACTTGAGGGGAAAACTGATGTCCTTGTTTGTCACAGCGCTTGGCAAATAAAATCACGCATTCAAGCGCAAAGGTATTGGTCTTTTATTATCCTGTCTGAAATTTCTACCACAGTCTGTGCAGTGTTGCTAAATGTGGCCCCTGGACACTGGAGGTGGTAACATGGTTTAAAAAAATCGTGACCCTTAATTAAAATAATTAGTTGTGCTAATTTGTCTTAATGCCTGGCATTTGTATACTGTCAAATAAAAATGACTGTATACAACAAAATATAACAATGTAACACACAATATTTCTGAATCTGTTTAAAATGATTTAGCTCCGTTGCCCCAGCTAAAAAGCTAGATAGTAGTAGTTATAGAGCAATTTAATATTCAGTGCAACAGAATGAGAACCCCTCAGGAAAAACCAACCTTCAGTGATATTTTGGCACAGTTTTGACAACTGAAAAATTGCAAGGAGAATGTGTTCTATAGTTTTGTGCACTGCTTTTTGCCTTCCTCCCTCAACAGCTTTGTAGACATTTATTGTATGTTTCAGTTTAACTGTCCGAGTCGCAAGACCTACAGGCCCCTGTGTGGTTGAAGAAGGTGACCCCATTTTTGAGCGTGGTTCCACAACAACATACTCAAGCTTTAGGAAGATCAAGCATGTGAAGCACTGGTCCAGTAAAGGTAGGAGTGCCATGGGCATATTATTTTTATTGGTGGCATAGATCGTTGAACCGGAATATGTTAAATTCCAAAATACTTTGCTTAAAACAAATATTCATCTGAAAGCGTAAAACTTGACACTGCCATTGTTGGTCTTGCTTCTGCTTTCTCACTTAAGCCATTGTCTGTTTCTGATAGAAACTGAAATGTTCTTTCTGGCTATCAGTATGGTGGGTACAGACTTTTCTATGATTGGCCAGCTCTTTCCTCATCGTACCCGGACTGAAATAAAGGTACTGTAGATTTACACTAACTTTCTGTAATTTTGGTTATAAACTTTTACTGAGTGTAAAAGATTTAAGCCTACTGAATCATAGTATATCTTCACTAAGGGTACTAGTGCTGCAGTAAACATCTTTTTAAATGCTTCTGGAATATTTGGTGAAACATTCTTTAAAGGAAAAGTATTGTGAAGTTTCCTCTTGGCTAATGGGATTCAGTTTATTGGAGGTTTCTGGAGCTGTAAGGTGGCTGTAATGGGCTGTTTGTATTTGCTACTCAAATGTCTTAATAGAATAAAATACACATTAGTGATTTAAACAAAGGTATATTTAAACATTGGTTAAACTGCATATACTTAATGCAAACTAAGAACTTTTATTTGTGCTGATGTTAGACTTTTGTTGATTAAGAGTAGGCTTATTTAGGGGGAAACGTGGTGACAGAGTATGTTGTTTTCTTGTTAAAGTTGTGTTTAAAAAGTGGCAGATTATGCAGTTTTTCTCAAAATGTTTTTCTACACAATCAATTTGAATATGTTGCCAAGCCTTTACATGTATGGATGTGGGGAATAAGGTGATTTTTTTTCTTTGCTAAATGCTTATTATAAATGTTTAGACTCATTCATTTTTGTATTTGCTAATTGTATACAAGATTAAATTTGATATTACCTATGTAGTCTTTGTCTATTTAAGATATCCATAGTCTTGAAAGGGAGTTTCTTATTTCTGATGCTCCGACATAGCAGGTTTCTTAGACCTTGGGTTCCTTCAGGACCATGATCAACAACATCAAGGTCATGGCAGGATAAGGGTTTGGATAGTCAGTGCAATAATGTTGCTTGTAATGAATGCTTTTATTTCAGCTACTAAATATCTAACTTCTGTCTATACCATGTTAGTACATCTAACCCTTCTTGAATTCATTTTTAATATTTATAAGGGGTTTTGTCTCCATCAACCACACAGCATCCAGCAAAAAACAAAACCTTTAAAATGTGAGTTAAACACTTTGCTGATATGATTGTCAAGGATCTGTTCTTTCTGTCAGAAACACCATCATGTCAGCATTATAGATACCTTAAGTGTTTCCGGTAGAGCGAAGTTGGCAAGATTGTAGGATGAATGACATATTCAGAGCTCCATTGTTTGTTTAATGGTGTGCTCTCAAAGCTGCCAAGTGCTTTAAACAATTACCCTGCAAAGCACACGGTGCTGTATGAAAATATTTGTGTTTTATTGAGAAATGCATTTGTGGTGAGTTGTATGCAACTTTCTTGTCCGTCCGTCCGTCCGTCCGTCCGTCCGTCCGTCCCCCCCCCCCAATGCTAATTATTTTGTCAGACCAGTTTTTTAATTGGTTATCTGTATACATCTTACAGAACAAATTCAAGAAAGAAGAGAAGTTAAACCCATGGAGGATTGACAAAGCCTTCCGTAAGTTATTTGAATGACTAATGAATTGCGTTTTTGTTATTGCTTAGGAATCTGGCATGTGATTCTATATCACAGGAGCTGAAATTCTGTCCTCAGTTCTTGGTGTTTCTCTGTGCAGAGGAAAAGCGGCCATATGATCAAAAGTTTTTTACCGTACTCTTGGAGAAAATCTTGACGGCAAATAATAAGCGTAACGTGAATATGCAAGGATCTAAAGCAAAGAAAACAAGTATTAAAAAAAAAGGTAAGTGGCCATGATTTTTGCACCTTTTCCATGCCTTCTTATATTTAACTTAGATTTCCATTTATCTATATCCCTATGTCTTAAAATTCAGTCTCAGACAAAAGTTTATGTACACCTAGGCTAAAAACTTTGACTTATTGTATCACAACTCCACAAATGTCATTATAATAACCTGATTGATGTCATGCAACAAATTTTCTGCTTTATTTCAGTAAGAGGTAATGGCAAAATTGTTTACAAACACCAAGATGAATGTGTGTCTAATCTTTGTGGAAGGTTCCAGAAATTGATCTAATGCCTTTAGAAGCCCTTGATTGGCAAATCATTTTAATTACAGGTTAAGTTGGAGTGCAGCTGTGGCTGTATTTTCTGAGAGAAGCTTGTGGAAGGCCACCCTAAATGATTTGATTCAAGTTAAGCAGTTAAAAGACCATGCTATGAAATGCTATCAAGGTGTTTGTCAACTTTTGACCTACTGAAAATGATATATTAAATAAAGGTTGAAAGAATGTCTTGGCTACTATTTTGATATTACCGCTATTGAAATTAAAGTAGATACCCTGATTGACTTCACACAGGAAATGTATGGTAGCATGACGTGTGGAATTATGAAATGTAAAGTTTAAAAGTCTATAGCCTTGATGTATGTAAACCTTTGGCCTTAACTGTGTGTTATTTTGGTTTATTTTATAATTGGTGTTTTGCTGTTTGGTTTGCGTATCAGCCAAGGAAACTGCAACCCAAGATGAAACTTGTATTACTATTGAGGAGGACGAGTTAGACTGCAGTGTGGCCAATGGTGATATGAAGATAGCCGAGAAGGAAAATGAGAACTCTTCCAATGTTTTGGATGTTGTAAACAAAGCAATACCTAGTAAAAAACGAAGTAAGTGCAAGAACACTGATGACATGAAGGATCCTTCCTTAATGTCACGGGGTGGGAAAAAGAGGAAGACTAAATCCTCAGGTATCCCTTTTTTATTGTTATCAACACTACTTGCATAGTCAGATTCTTGTTCTACAAATGATAGTTGTTTGATGCAAGGTATATGCACTGTTTCTTTTTTGGTTAAGTTGAGGTAATCAGATGTGATGAAGTAGATTCCCAGCCACCTACTATGGAAGCTGAAAGGTAAAGCACTAAGACCTTTTTGAATTTTTGTATATACTCTTATGTATGAGTTTAAATACACCATCAAGATGGTTCTTTGTTTGTAATAATCCAAGTAGGCTATTAGTATAGGATTCTTTCTAAGCTTTATTTTTCTTTTGGGTCTAGCACAATGGAGAGCACTGCAAAGGGCAATGGAAGCAAAGAAGGTACAGCCGCATCATCACCACCTTCCAAAAGGTGCTTCCTGAATTCAGCTGTCCGCAGACGAAAGAGAGTGACAAAGAAGCTTGCAGGATCACCACAGAAGGATCAAGATGCTTGCTGTACAGAAGCTGAAAAGAGCAGTATTGGTGACACTGTGTCAGGGGTAAGTATTCCATTTAATAATCCTCTAACTTTAACAGAATGAGTGAAGCCATACTGTGTAAATGCTGTATGCTTTCTGTGTAGGTTCTATGCTCTGTGCTTCAGGATGTGATGAGTTTGTTTGTGCATCTGTTCTGCTCTAGATTGGAAATGAAGAATCACATTCAGGAGGGGGAGAGGTTATGAAGGGTGGGAAATCAGTCATCTCTAAGAAGGCCTTTGCCGATGAACTAGAGAATATGGAACTCTCTAGGTAGTCATCCATCACTCCACTTTATAGTAGATGTTCTTCAAAGCAAAACTAAGCAAAGTAATTTTTAAAAATTGTGTAGCTTGTAATTTAAAGTAATTCGGAACAATTAACTTTTTTTGCTCAACACTATTTTCCTTGAATTTGAAACTGGTAACATAACATTCCTTAACTTAGCACATCATGTTCCTATTAGTGCAGGATTTGCCTGGGAATTTATGTGCTCTTTAAGAAGAGCATGGCAATATTTGAAATGGCTTCTGAACACAAAATGTTTTTTACTTCCTCCAAAGAATACAATGTAACTCAGGGGGACCACCCAAGCATTCTCATGATTTGAGACCAGATGATGAGACCGCAACATCTTCCACTCCCCCATATCCACTCTGCAAAGACCTTCCCCCCACACAGCTGGGAAAGAAGCAGGCTGGTAGGCCTAAGCCCAACCTGCCGGCCACTTGGAGGAATAGCTGTGCAGCCATGGTCAAATGCATGACCCAAGAAGCATCACAACCTGTGAATGATACTGATGATGTGCAAGACAATCACCATAATGCTGCTTATCCAGCTCAGAACAAGGAAGTGTGTGCCACTGGGTCTAACAGCATGCAGTCCTTTGGCCGAATGTCCAAGGAGTTTGAAGAAACTGTAGAAGAGGTATGCCTGGCTGTTTTGCAGAGGTGGTCTAACTTACTGGCAAATTTAAGTATGCATGGCTGTAAACGCAGGACTTTTTGGTTGCCCTGTCATTCAGCTGTGTTTTATGTTGTAAGCTGCTTATTCACTAGGTTGCACAGCATGCATACATCTCTCTTGAGCTGATGAGAAAACTCCCCCCCCCTTGGTGCAGGGACATACTATATTTACTTTTCTAGTAAGAAAAGTTTATGTATTCTAATTTTTCTAAACCACCTTTAAAATCTTTGAAATAGGTTGGAAACAGAACATTCTTTTTAGGCTAAGTTTTGTTCATTTTTTAAATAAACTGATTAACTTTTTTCACTGCTCATGCAGTGTGCTCTGAAGGGGCAGTCATACAGAAAGTTTGCATCATGAAACCCAAATTCCTTCCATTATCTCAAGTAACTTGTAAACAAGTTTGTTCATCCCACCCATCACTTCCATCCTCTTGCAAAAAAAAAAAAAAACTACAGAAAGATAGGGTGGATGAGGAATTCTCTTCTCAGATCCTGTCAGTAAAGTAGAAAAGGCAATGACACACTGCTCATTCAGTCACATCTGTTGTTGTATGGAGGTAAAACAAGGACAGTCAGAAGATTGAGATCTAGACTATGTCAAAGGAGAGGGGTTGCTTAAGTGCAGCAAACACTTTGGACCAAAAGTTTGTTAGCCATGAACACACCCAGAACGTATGTATGCTGTCTGCTGGTGACAACCTACATCGGTAACAAGAGTCAATCATGTCTGGAAAAATTATAGCCAATCTTCTGTTAAAGTTTTATGAAGCACCTTGCTTTGCAGAAGGCTGTGTCTAGCATGATGGTTATTCAAAATCAGTAAATGAACAGAGGCACTACGTAGACTGTATTGCTTCCTAAACTGGAGCTAGATCTTAACAGTATTGGTAACCACTGGTTTGTTAGGGTGATCTGGAAACATACTATAGAATACGATAAGTGTTGTGAGGAGAACCTTTGTGTGGACCCACAGTGGACATATGATCCAAGGCTTGTAACTAACCCCATATAGAAGTTCATGAATGTAACAAGCCCCCCTTGTTTCGGTAGTCGTGGAATAACAAAAACGGCACACATTAAAAGATTGATTCCTCAAAAATTAGTTTAATCAAAATGGGTTAAAAAAAAAAGACTTGATAAAAAGTTGGAATAGATACAAGAACTTAGGCAGCACATCCATTTTGATCAGGTTAACATGGCCTGCCAGGGTCAGAAAGAAGGTCTAGGTAACCAAAGCAGATTTACATGTGTCAAGTAACAGCTATAAATTTTTCAAGTGCAAAAGTTTTTAATTTTTTAACTTATGATGGTTGTAATGGTCATATTTAAAACGTATGTATTTACTGATAACCAATTTATTTTCTGACCTGTCAAGGCCCCATATCTCAAACTAGGCTGAACACAACTTTTTTTAGATAGGCTATCATATAGATGTTATATTAAAAAGATGAGGCTTTGGTATCTTGCCCTATGAAAGATATGACCCAAATTTTTTCTCAAATTTAGAGGAATAGGCATCCATGTAGGGGTAACTATTTTCAGGATTTCACTTTTTTTGATCATTTTTTCATGTCCTGAAGTTGCTACAGTATGAATAACAATTTGGTTTACCTTTTCTGCGGTACTTAAAAGAATACATCTGGAGTACCTGTGGGGAAACCTGTGAGAAACAGGGTGAACCTGTAGACTCCACACAGAGTAGAGGCAAAAGTTCAACCTAAATACTGGAGTTTTGAAATAGCAGTGTTACCTGTGAGCCTCCATGCCAGGTAGAAGGTGACACATACTACATGGGGAAAAAAATACTTTTTAATTTATTTACTGGTCAGGGATTATGTAAAAATTTTTTCTGCATGAATCTCTTAACTGATATGAATGGTGGGTGATTTGTTTGATTCTCATCCCAAAGTGAGAGAGATCCATCATATTACTGTAGAATGGACAATCGTGCATGTCACATTTGATATTATGCACTGCATATGCAGTGTAATATACACAGAAACCGGGGGGGAAATGGATGGCTGTCAAACTTTATAAATTTCAGTTAAAAGTTACAATGACAAATGCAGCTGTTATATTATAGCTGTAACTTTTTGATTTTCCTTAGGATATATTTCAGATGTCTCCAGAGAATATGGATGGTAAGTTTTGCATCTATGATCCTTCAGTGTAATGTTTATATGTCCTGCAGTTACCTGCAAAAGTGATTGTGTTCTTTCCTTCAGGACTTACAGAGCATATGGAGTACCACATTGAGGAAGCTAGTGAGTCACAGCCTTCTCAGAGGACAGTAGCACAAAGGACTGGTAAGGGATACAACTTCCTCCTTTTACCTAAGTTATGCAAAATTTTAACTTTTATCAATCATCCAAGTAATTAGTGTGTTTGATTTACAATACTTCCGTGTCACAGGCGATCCACTCCTTGAGCAAACAAGCCAATTACAGAGCCACTCTAAGTGCCCTGAGTATGTGGCCTCTCCAGCCAGTGGTGGCACGGAGCTTCGAGATCCTGTCCAGCAAGTGGGGCCTGCCTTAAATGGCATAATCCCAGGTGAAATTACTACTTCACCCACACGGACTCAAGAACCACAAGCAGTGTCTTTAACTACAAGGCAAGTGACAGTAGAAAGGCTTTCTTTTGATCAGCAGGGCGCACTAATTCTAGCATATGCAATCTGTGTTATAGTGCTGGGCTAATTGGTTATTCAGTAACTTGCTGTTTTTTTTTTTAAAAAAAAAATATATACAGTGTGTGTGTATGTATATATAAATTGTGTGTTCTCTGGCTGTCTCCCTTATTGTCTTACTGTATAAGTTGTGAAGATTTGTTCAACTCAAGTTCTCCAATCCAACATGGTCCTAATGAAATGAGTCCTCTGATCAGTACTTCAGACAAGAGTTCTCATGGAAAACAAAATACTGGTAATGTTCATTTGATGATCTTTTTTTTCTTCCTGCTCTTGCTGTATCAGTTGTCAGCCATTTTTGTTTGCTGCAGCCTTAACGTAAAGATCTCTTGTTTATGTTTCAGCCTGTGAATCCCCTGCTTATGTCGATGACGAAAGAACTTTTGAAAATTCTGTTCAAGGTGTCCCTTCAGAACACAGTACAGAAGACTTAAGTGGGGTAAATTGGACACAGGTTGACATGTCAAGGTAGGGCCTGTTCTTGTGTACCAGTTCCTGCCCATCTGTATTTGTTTTAAATACTCTCTTGAATTTGGGAATCTACCGATAACTTTGTTTTACACAATAATGCATTGTAGGAGTACAGATTTTATGGACTCCTCTCTGACACAGACGACCCAAATTAGTTTGAACCAGTTGGCCGAGGTCCAACAAAGCAATCATTCATCCCCCACCGGTAAGTTCCTAGTAAAAAGTAAAGGGTGATATGGTAACACTGTTCAATTATTTTACTTTTCCATTCATTATCTTAACATTTTAGTGATGACCCAGCCCCAGGGGGTGCGCAAGCCAGTGTATTCCTTAGTGCTAGTCCCAACATCAGGAAAGGCATCCGGTATAAAATTTTTTGCCAAATCTAATATGTGGACAACAGATTTCCATACTGGATCGGTCGAGGCCTGGGTTAACAGCGACCGCCACCAGTACTGTCAGCCAGCAGGGTGCTGATGGAAATTGGGATGTGGGGGATAGGGAATCAGGAAGTGCAACGGATTAGCAAGGAGGAAGTGAGGACAACTATGAAGAGGATGAAGAATGGAAAGGCTGTTGGTCCAGATGACATACCTGTGGAAGCATGGAGGTGTTT
>JAACJT020003189.1:0-10372 GCA_009936485.2 Gymnarchus niloticus | reverse complement strand
GGCGGTGGAGGACAGGGCAGCCTGGCATGCTGTGGTCCATGGAGTCGCGAAGAGTCGGACACGACTGCGTGACTAAACAACAACAACAAATCTCACAAGTGTGAGTAGTAGAGGTTTGTGTCAATATCTTTATTTTAATTGGCCTCTTTATTGTTTAGTTTTTGCATGATCTTATTTAGGATAAGAGTCTGGAAGATGGATGGTGTTAAGTGTTCTGAAGAAGTTTACCTTTTTTTCTTGAGCCACATCCTTTTTCCCAGACACGGCTGCAATGCTGGCAAAGTACTGAATGACTCTTTTTGTGTTCACAGTCTTTCCAGCACCAGATTCTCCGCTAAGCATAGACAAAGATCATTTATTATTTTGTTTTTTTTTCAATGTCAGTGTTTTCTCGAGCTGCCAAAAGTCATATCTAACTTAGCCATCCTCAGCATTTCATCTAACTTGCCAGGTAGTATCCAGGGCAGACTTAGCATACCTTATTTATGGTGTTACTCAGTAACTTAATATGACATTAACTGTCACGCAGTAGGGTTAGCAGATACTCCCTTGCACATCCCTTGTGAAGCATTTGGCTGATATACGTATTCTTGACCCATTGCTCACAGACACAATGCAAGTTCTATTAAATGGCAAAGCTAAGACTTCATCTGTGATCTAAGCCAAAACATTTGTGCACTCCTTTCTGGCTGAGTGCTTCAGGAACCTGATTAAAAATACTTACACGGCATATATGGTCATGCAGGTAAAGTTGAGCAGTATGTTCTTATACAAGCATATTAAAGATAATATTTCTTTAAGGAATACAGAAATATGCCTGCCCATATTTCAAATATTTGCAACATGTATCTAAATGGTGTATAATAATTAAAAATAACTGCAAGTGGTCATGAGCAGGTTCAAGCACACAGTACTAACAGGAACAACACGGAACGTTGACTACTGCAGAAAGCAATAAGGATAGTATGGACTGCATTGGCTGAAGGATGCAATGCTGACATAGGCAGTTGGGGGCAAAGACACCTGGGGCATGGCCTACAGCTACACAGAAAAGCGCACATTGGCAGGGCAGGAGGTTAAAGTAAGCAGTGCTAACAGTGACAGAACAGACTATTGACTAACGTTGAAAGCAGCTTGGACAGCATGGGTTATAGCATAAAGTGCTGTCATTGGCAATTGGGGGACATAGGCACTTGGGGCGTGGCCTGCGACCATGCTGGCATAGGCAGTGAAGCATGCAGTGTTGGCATAGGCAGTGAATACAAAATAAGGTAGGAGTAAGAAACTCACGTGATCAAGATAGACTGATTTTCTCTGTCTGTTGGTGGGTTAAATGGACATATTCGCATATTTAGAAAAAATATTTACAGAATGTTTTACAGTCTTTCAAATGTTAACGAGTACTATTGCAGTCAAGGAAGAAATGTGTGTGTACCTGACAGCATGTACTGGTACGCATTGTCAGAGATGGAGAAAATGTGAGGAGGAGCTTCACTCCTCTTCTTTCCTCTGTACGCAGTCACTACAGCAGGATCATAGACTGGTAGCCATTTGTAGGGGTTGACAGTGACACAGAACAGCCCAGAGTAGGTCTGTAAAGGAGACAGAGAAATAGTCAGGATGTGTTTCTGTTGAGTGAATGAGTCAGTTGAGTTCTCTGAACTTTCTACACTCACATAGATCATCCAGGCTGCGTAACGCTCTTTGAGGTTAAACAGTACGGCAGGCTCATGCAAGAAGGTGAACATTGCCATGTCTTCGATTTTATCGAACTTGGGCGGGTTCTGAGGGTGGACATCTGCCTCCTTTACGGTGATGGTCTGTGAAAATGAGAGTATAATAGAATGAAAATAAGTATTATACTGTGTTTACTTTTGCAGGAAATACTTGAATTTTAAATCACAGGTATACCTTCCCATGCTCTGTTTGGACAGTCACTTTGTCTCCATCTCGACTGACAATGGAGCCCTTGACAAACTCCAATTCAGGATCGGGCACAAAACATTCCTTCTTCATGTCGAAGGGGCGGGTCTGTGCCTCCAGACGTTCCTTGTCCGATTTCCGCAGGTATGGAGCTGCAGCTCCAAACTCCGCCATTGCAGCATCACCCATCCTTTAGGTCTGTTATGTACATTTTGTTATAACCTTGCAATTTATTGTATAACATAAATACATCCTTTCTGAAATATTTAATATTCTTTACAAACATTCTCATCACCATAAAATATAAGACATTTTAGACCTTTGTAAGACCAGCTTTGACAACATCGGTTCCAAACAGCATTGTGTATCACATTTTGCTTTAGATATCTGTGTACAAAATACCATACCATAAAGACACCTATGGTTTAGTCGCAATGTTTTTGATAGATATAAACGTTAACACATTTTGTCATCGTAATGTACATTGAACAGTATTAAATAAAACATTTGAATGAATGTCAAGTCATTTGTTTCATTAACAAATTCCAACCACCTTCACTGCTGAATTTCAATTCACTTCCTTGGTTAATTAATAAAACAGCAGGTCTTACCTAGTTTTAATCTGCCTTGTGAAAATTGTTTTGATGTCTTGACCCTGTAACAGCACACAGATAAAGTTACAGCAAGTCTTGAAGATGTATGTAGACCTGATCAGCTGAGCAGCAAATAACAAGACCATTGTAAATTGATGCTACAATATATCTGATGTTAAATTTACTCATCACAATTCAATTAATTGATGTTAGATTTAATTACTCATCAGTTTCTACTATTGTTATTAAAATATTCTTGCATAAAATCAAAAGCTTCAATGTTCTAGTCTAGACTTGATTCCCTACTGACTTTCTCTTGTGATTTCTTACCTTGCTGTAGTGTGCTTGTTGTGACAACGAGCTTGTATGATTTTTATAAAGAACTGCCTTCCCAAATTTGGAAGTGCTTAATGAATCATGAGTGCCTCTTTCTCTATTTGGGAAGAGACATTGTTTCAGAAGGAAAAGTGTGGCACTGCACACTCACTGTCATATCAAATTTTTGTTTTCTTTGGTCGTAGTTTTATTTTTGTCTACAGCAATAGCTTGGAGATCATCTTTCACCAGTAGGTAAAACATATTCATTCTGCATCTTGTGCAATTAGATATCGTGTCATTAAACTAAAGATAGTTCTGCCTTTTAGGTTTAATTATTAAAACAAAGTTTTATCTTACATGGATTTAGTAGCCATGTTTATTAATCGAATTAATAATAATAATGTAAATTAAGAGAATTTCATTTTTTCTTTGACTGCAGGATAACAGTGATACAGGGGTCACTATGACTCAAAACACTACACAATCTTTAGATTGTCTTGTGAAGCGTTTATCATATTTAATGTCTCGCAATATGCATTTACAAAGCTTTGCAGTTTGTCTAATAAACCAGTGATTAATGACGCCATACACCATGAATAACTGCTATAGCATAGGTTGATTCCCCTTTCTTTATTCAACACTCTTTTCATCTGTCATTTACCTACCATTCGCCTTTTGATGAGGGATGAACATCAGTAAGGTGGAAAGTGCTAAATGGTTCCTATTTTGACACAGACCAAGGTCAGCCCAAAGTCACAGTCCGCCTGGCTTCCACTGTCAGCAGAAGCTTTGCACAGCATGCGACTTGTAGTGTCACTGTTACCCATATTGTTAGCATTGCATTGTTTCTTCCACCATATCCTTGAGAACAAAGATAGCCTTGTGAAATTCCTGCTGAGTGCCTCCCATTGATTGAGGAGGACAGCTTGTGCAGTAGACTGAGGTGTAGACTTCACTCATTGCTGTTGTATAGGATCACTGAAGCAAGCGACCTGAGGGGATGTAAATAAAGGCACTGAGTCATAAGATAAATTGGATGGTGCCCTGGACAAGTGGGCTAACCCACAATTTTACTTATTTTTTGGTTTCTGTGCCAATCAATTCTAAATGTAAATAGGTACATATGTACAAATAGGTTAAACTTGCATCCAGACCTGGGGTCAGCCCATGTGTCCGAAAGACCATCCAGTTTCTAAAGGTCAAGGCTTTTCAGACTTAAATATGTCGACTAGCCAAAGTAATATAATCATCTAATGAAAAAAGTTCTTCAGAACAGTCATTGTAAGCTTAATGTTTGTTTCTAGTATGTATCTCCACTAAAGGACATCTTTAAATCAAATTTGTATTATATCAGATAATGGGGACAAATAATCAATTAGAATGCAATTTGAATGAAATGAAATGTTAAAAAACACAGCACAACTCCACCCAGGTCTGTGGCAAGGCTGTCTGCTTGTAACCAGGATTAATGTTTCTGAGCAGTGAAGAAAGTAAAGTAGTTTGTTTGAGCCAGTTTCTGTTTTCACTACGTCTGGATGGGTTATTATGGGGTTATTATGGTAGCTCTTATAGCTTCAGAATTCTAAGTAATTCTTGTCAGTTTGAGTCACCTTATGGTGTAAGTTTGTTACCTCGCAATGTATTCCCATCTCTGTTGTTCTGAAACAAAAACGTTACCATATGCACTGCTAAACAGATTCAGGAGAGGCTTAATGCAGACCTTCCGTTGTTTCCACAATCAACAAATCTAACCAATAGTAACTCATAAAATAAAAATTTCTGCATCTATCAACAACCTCAGTGCTTTCCTTCTTGGTGAATGGTCCTATACCCCATTAGCAAGAGTTGCAAACTTGCATGATAGCATTTAAAAAGTTACTCATTATAGAATATACATTTCGTGCTGATATTCATATACTAGATTTGTAAATTGTATTACTAAACAATTGACACCACTCTAAACTTCTCTAGAAGTTCTCTAGAAGGTTTCCTCCACCCTTTCCATTTTTTTCTTTTGCTGGTGTAAATGAGGTGTGAAGAAAAGCTGCAGCACAGGAGATGGTGATGAGCAATTAATAATAAAGGTCAAGTTAGCTGTAAGATTTCTGTCATTTTCACACTCTCAGTGTTTGTAAGAAGGTGTCTACAATCTGGCTCCTGTAGCTGTTAGCCGCTGTGATTTTCCTTCTAAGTTATTCAACACCCCAAACGACTGAGGACCCTTAGTTAGCATAAGGTCCTGAACATTCCATTACTTTTTCCTTAGTGACACTTTAAACAGCCCCATTCCCAGCTGTCCAAGGGCCTCATTCATAGTGCATTACCAGGTGACCTGTCATCTTGACACAATGAAACCTAGCATTGCACTTGACAGTTGGTGCAACATGACTCCAAACAGTCTTCCTATTATTAGAGGTCACTTGAGTGCTTTTTGAGTGAAAGGGAGAAATGTGATTCTTTTCAATTGTCTGTCTTTATTTTCCTTGACACTTCTCTGATTCTCGTCTACAATCCAGCCTACAACTTCTCTGATTCTCACTATCAGCCATAAAGAAAATGCGAAAGCAATTGTAAGTAGTTTCCAGATAGACTCCTATTAATTTCACTGAGGTAACTTAGAATAGGGATTTCTGTGATGAGTTGGTGTTGACTTCTACGTGGTGTTGAACACCTGCTTGCATACAGCGAACGTCTGTCAAGAGAACTTGGGTAATATGAGAAGTGATTTGGCCTTTTAAGGATTTATGCCAAGGGACTAAACCTGTAATTAGTATCCAGCATCTCTCCCTACTTTTCTTTTCTCCTGTGGGGTATAAGCACTCAACACTGGCGACTGCCTCACATAGACACCAGCAGGTAAGCTTGGTATGAAATTTACCATTGATTCCTCAAAAAGACTATGCGTTAACGCAACGTGAAAGAATTAATAAAGTTTATCAAACATTTAATCATGTAGCTGCTCAAATACATGTCAGCATAACAATAACTTTTTCTTGGGATGTTATTTTTGTTGGCAAAATTTGTGGCAGAAATTTACCCCTGAATCTAATATGCATTTATATCAGATGGATAGCAAGCAGCATAATGATTAGAGGATGTACTTTTGATGTTAGCAACAATCAGAATTATTTAAATACAGTTCCAGCAACATAAGGATGTTGTAAATTGTAATGTTAATACACAAGAAATGGGCTTTTGATAATGAGAATGTGAATGATAATAAAAAATAAAATGGACAAATATGCCATTGTAATTTTTTTTTATTCTGTCTTGAAGAAGTTTATGCCCAAAATTAACCCATTGATGTTCAGCTAAGTTTAGTCTCTGTTAACAAAAGAACTGATTTATTAAGCATTGATTAAAAAAAAGTTACAAAGACAAAAAGAATCAATAAACCAAGATACGCAAACTTCCTATACATACAACGTAAGTTTTCCATATTATTTTTTCAGTACTTTCTGTTTTTATGTTCCATTCAAATTTGATTATTATTATTGAATATTATTCATACTTAGTAATATAGTAATGGTCGTTAAGATGCAATACAGATGTTACTATTTTCAGACACACAGATGAGCTACCTAAAAAGTCTTAAGAATAAAAACTTCAGCTCATTCCCTGCTAGTACATATGCTCCATTGCACGTTCATCTTCCATCAGCCTCATCTGCTTGCACACTTATAGCGTCTCCAGGTGAAAATAACCACAGAACAAAGTGCTGACTAAAACTAGCATAAGGCTATCATTGCTTACTAATACTGTGGAGATTTAATACAATTTCATTGTGTTTGAAAAATGTGTTTATTTAACCTAATAAATGCTGTAGAGATGAATTCCAAAAGCCCTTGCAAACTGAGAGTGGATCTCATGTTGGTCTAGAAGTGGAGTCTCGTTCAAGCATGAAACAGAATGTTTGTGTGGAAACTGTGGTAGATTTTGAAAACAAGAACAGAAATTACTCAGTGTATTGCCAGAATTCATTAAAAATTTTATTTTGAAATAAATGGTTTCCAATATTTCAAATTTGCACAGCTGGTATTCATTCATTTAAACATTGACCATCATTAACTATGATTCTCTTCTCAAATTATTCACAAAAATCCTATTAGCTCTATGCTGGAAACTGACACACAGCAATTTAGATTTTTAAAATAATATTTATTTCTTATATTTCTTACTTGTTTTTCAGCATTCAGTATGGTGGCCCATAAATTTTGGATGTATAGTTTTTTGCTGGGGTTTATATATCAATCTCAAATCATAAATCATTTTTTCGCTTATAAAATATGATTTATAACATTTTTTAGATTTAATAGACAAAAATGGTTGTAATTTTATATAGAGTCCAATGATATCTTATTTTCTTATTTTAATTTTAAATGTTTAGATTTTAATTGTGTCATTTCATTCCTGTAATTTGCTTAGGACATTAATATTTTGTTCATTATTGCTAAATTTTCATGCATATAAAGTATGATTATAAAATTAGTTAATTTGTGCTTGTTAACTTTCTAATGAAGTATGATATTAATAAGAATATTCTTTAAAATGGTTACGTTTCAGTAACTGTAGGGATAGTGATGGCAATCACTTTTTTGAAAAAAGTAAAACATCACATCCAGATACCCACATTGCCCTTTAAAATTATGCTGAGGATTTGTAGTTTATTTATACCAAAGTCAAATGATCACGCGCTTGATTTCGGTTGGTTTGTGAGAATGAGCCTGATACTTTGAAAGTGGAAAATATTGTATGATGGAATTGTTTCTGCATCATTTCATGTGTGTAGGATACAAAAGAGAGACTCCATGCAGTTAATCCAGTTAGAACTACAATAAATTATCAGTCTGTTTACAAATGGAGAAGAAGGCTATTTAGATATACAGGATGATCCAGGCTTCTGCAACATAACTGATGTGTCATTTCTGTCTCAGCACTATCTAAAGGCGGAGTGGGATCATTTTTCCTCCCTAGAGTTATGATTTACAGAGAGGTCGGGTGTGGTGATGAGCAATTTGGGGGGGGAATGGACTGTCAATTCTCCAGATAGGCCACTCTGTCACGGATATGGTGCAACCCTGATTCTTGTTAGAAGAAGCTCATCAAATGGCTTCACATTTCATCATACTGAATATTGTTAGCAGGGACTTAGTATTTTGCATCATAATAAATGAAATTAAGAGGAACATGTTAAGGAACAGGGTGGTTATAATGAAAAAGAGAGAATAACAGCACCAACAGGGTTATCTACGTTTTAATGTCATTCTACAGAATTGCTTAGCTTTGAAGAAGAAGTTAAGCTAAATGCACAACAGACAAGAGGGTTTCAGAAAGGTTCATCTGAGAGCTTCACTCTTCATCAAGCCCTTTCTGTGATGTGAAAGATGGGCAGAAAACGAAATTAGGAATCTTTTTTAAAAATTAACCTGGAGTAAAGCATCAAGTTGCACATTAATTCTGCATTATTGGCTGGGTAAGTACTGTGAGTAAGCCTCTGACCTACTGACAAAGATCGAGGCTAAACTTAACCCCAGTGAGAACTGGGTTATCTGATGTCTCGTGGCTGGATAAAAGCTATTCACCTTGTATAACTATTCACGTGTCTACAGAATGAAATGTCTTTCCTGCTGACTGTAATATCATGGAGAGTATCACAAACACATGGATCAGGATTTTTCATGAACACATATCGATGTATTATCTTTAATAAACATATTGAAGACATTAGGACATTTCTTTGGAGACGATTCCTGATATTCAAAGCAACAAAAGTCTAAATCCACTAAAATATAGGGTAATGTAAGCCTTAAACGGTATCCCTGTATTATAATGCAAATTTACAAGTAAGCAGTGTACATTATACAATAGAGTCTTAATCATCGGACCTTCAATGTTCTGACGTTCCAGAATGTTCAATATGATCTTTAAGCACTGTTGCCAGTTATACTGTTTTGTCTGTTGGTATAATATCTATGTTCATTTGTATAAAGCTTTGTTCAGTTTAATTAGTAAGAATTCTAGAATTCTAATTCTGTTTCAATGGAGAAAAACATGAAGCAATGAAGCGAACGGAACTCGGTGTTGGGGACTGGAAAAGAAGAAGAAGTGAGATAGAAAAACGGTGCTGTGATCGCGTTTCTGGAGATGTTGGGAAGAGGAGAAAAACTATGGAAAAATGCAAATATGAAAAAATAAGTAATTTCTGTATTACCCAACAATTCCACTAATTCAAACACCCATCAATCCTGTTTAAGTCAGATAATCAAGATTCTACTGTATTTATAAACTGGTCATTCTCACTGGAGGAGCTTTGAAAACAAAACTGCTAAAGATTGCATCATGAAGTGTTCTTTATACAGCTGAGAAAAACAATTCGGATCTAAATGATTATATGAATAATATACATCTTATAGCTAAAGGAACCTGAAAATAAAACTAATTGCCGTTTCATTACTTTTTAATAAAACACCACTGGGTTTAACCAAACGTTGAACACGAGTACTATGTGTTTTACAGAAAACAATAAATATTCACTTTTTGGTACAACATTGGTTGCGGTTTAAGGTGTGAAGTAAAATGTCAATCTTCCATACGATTCGCATGCATATGAAGACTGATGAATCCTTTTGAACCGAATTTGACAAACTGAATTTGTAAGTAGCAACCTTACCAGTGATTTCCACAAAAACTTATTGGAAAAAAGTTACCAAATGACTCCTAAAAACCATAAGCGCCGGTGTACACTTGGACATTTTGCATCAAAAATTGTATTGTCTAGGTTAGGGCACTGACCTTGGAGCTCACATCACGGCTCTTGGCTCTCAGCTTATTGACCTGCGACTCTGCGATGTCGGCTCTCTCCTCTGCCTCATCCAGCTCATGCTGTAGCTTGCGGAACTTGCCGAGATTGGTGTTGGCTTGTTCCTCCTGGGTCACGGAAACACAGACGACAACAGTCAAGTGTGACATGAAGATCAATGCTGTGGACAGAAATGTTCTGTAGATACGTTTGAACTACTAACAGCTTCTTCTGCAGCTCTTTTATAAGCCTTCACTTTAAGCTGGAGTTTGTCCACCAGGTCTTGCAGACGAGCCATGTTCTTACGATCCTCTTCAGTCTGCAAACGTCAGGTGAATTACATTCATTTAATGGTAAGGTAACACATTGCAGATTCCGTAACGCGGTGCTTGCGAAACCAGTCAGTTGTCTCAAAAGTCCTTCTGACAGCACCTGATAGGTGAGTTCCTTAATGCGACGCTCGTATTTACGGATTCCCTTCACAGCATCACTGCCCTTCCTCTGCTCTGCCTCCACTTCACCTTCCAGCTCTCTCACCTGTAACAAGAAGATGCATAATTAATACTTCAATTATTCAATAATGAATAATTGTAACAATAAAACAATAAAATCAGAATTTTTTAAATGCAATCATAAGTGACCAGGTGCATTAGGTACTCACACGAGCTTCCAGCTTCTGGACCTGCTTCTTGCCCCCCTTCATGGCAATTTGCTCAGCTTCATCCAGACGGTGCTGCAG
>JAACJT020003188.1:0-10376 GCA_009936485.2 Gymnarchus niloticus | reverse complement strand
GCTGGGTTACGTCCCTTTTAATGGATTTTAAACCTGGGTAGTGTTTTATGAGAATCCGCTGATTTTTACTGTCTGAATGTTAAATGTATTTAAATATTGAATTGCTCACCACACTGGTTTTAATTATTATTATTATTATTATTATTATTATTAACTATTGTGTTGTTTTAAGCACAGTGGTATTTTAAATTGATTGAAAGGTATTATATTTTTTGCTTGAACTTAAGAGTAAAAAAAAAATCATTTGGGCTCAAAAAGAGCTCATCAGCAGCCTGAATAGAGGTAGCAATAGAATTTTCCTGGTAACATTCCGAGAACCATTTTACAGTGAAAGAATTAATATGACGAGAATAATGACCAGCCGAACTGGCAGTACACAGTGAATTTAATAACAAAACATCAAACACAATAGGTTTATGATCAGTGAGAAATACATCCTCAATATTAACGTTATCAATAGAAAACCCATAACACAGGATAAGGTCAAGACTATGACTAAAAAAGTGAGTAGCCTTATTTACATGCTGAAGGAAACCAAAGGAGTTCAGGACATGACAAAAGTCATTGACCAAGGGTCTACCCGGACAACAAACATGGATATTAAAATCACCTAAAATCAACATACGGTCATATAATGATACACAGTGTGACAAAAGTCAAATTCTGTTATGAATTCTTTACCTGGCTTAGGAGGCCGATTAACCAGTGTGCACATACCAACAGGGTAGTAGCAGATTCAATACTGACACTCTGCAATTCAAATGATGAAAAGCTCCCAACAGAAAGCGTCCATATTTTAAACCGATCCTGAAAAACCAAGGCCAGTCCGCCTCCTCTTCCAATACACCTTCGGATGCTAATGAAAGAACAGTTAGTTGGACAAAATTCACCAAAAACAAATGATTCACCAGCTCCAATCCTATAGAGGTCATTTCTTAAAGATGCATGAGTTGATTCCTCTAAAGGGTCTCCCCACAGTTTTAGGAATGGCAGAAAATTTGTTCGACCGAGCTTTACACTATTAGTTTTACACTATTCCTGAGGACATTTTCTCTGTCAGGGGCCTGCAGTTCACGCCTCAGTTACAAAAAGCTTCTTGTGCCCATCGTGGAGTAAATGAGTTTCATTTCGGGATATCATTGCCAGTCTAATGGACAGACTGAGAGATTAAATTAGACATTACCTATGACAGTATGGCAGACTGGAGTCCATATCCTATTGTGACCAGATCTCCCTGACCTATCACTTCTGCCTACTGAAACCCAAAAGCTACAGTCCCTAGCGTCCACCCACAGCACCCACTGAGCCTCCTCCACCTCTGGATGCTGGTGAGGAGCATGCTTACTCCGTCTAAGCTTTGCTCCATTCTCACTGATGAAGAGGTTAGTTATGGTCCCTGGCGGATTGGAAGTGTGGGGTTCAGAATAGAAAGAGAATCCTGGGAATGTGCAAGAAGAATTTCACTACACACACCTGGATGGTCCAGCACTCTGCCCAAGCAATAGGTGAAGGTGTACTGAGCAGCCTGTGAATGAAACACCTTTATACTCTGCACTTGAATGCTGCTTCTATTTTCAACATTTTTATAGTATGCCAACACTTAAAGATACTCTGACATTACAGAATAGAGGGACATTCAAGTCAAGGGACTTTACAAAATATGGTTAGTATTCTCACATAGGGGAATTTTTAAGATGCGGACTCTAATGTAGGGAGACATGGCAAAATATGGAGAAAAATGCAATCTAGGCTAGCATTCTAAAGTAGGATGACATTGTATAGCATCTGACCTTTCTCCTGCAGTTGTCTCCTCTTTTGTTTGACATTCATCAATGACTGACCATCACCCACAGGCAGTTTTGATCCATTGTCCATAACTGGCCAAATCCCTCTGGTTAACTGGAGGAGGTCCTTGTATCCTCTTGCACCCCACTGTGCCCCACTGCAGTATCTGCCTAAGCAGCCATATTTTGGAATGCATATACTAATTTGAGAAGCCACAGCAGAATTTGCTGAGCCAATTCTTTCAGAAACTTCCATGAGGCCAGATTATGGTGATGTGACCTGAATGTCATTTTATTTGTTCAGTTAAGACAATGAAATATGCTAAAGCACAATGGGTAAGGAAAAATGTCAAAATCAATAGCCAAAATGGAAGCTAAGCAAAAGCAGATATGACAATGGGGTCAGTATAAAAATCTTTCAAACAGGAAAAATTGTACTCAGCAAGGATGAGGGAGATGCAGTCTATCATCCCTTTGATGGGACTCTGTTTAGAGCACAAGTGGGGGAAATTTATCATGCTTAATAAAGTTACCCTGTGCACCACTAACTGAATTCAACTTCACCCCAGAGGTGTAAATACCTATGAAAGTGTCTGAACTTCAATTTCTGGAAGTTACCAGCAGCTCTGGCCACCTGTCACAAGCAGCCATGAGATTTGCTGAACACAGATGCTGAGGAAAAAGCTTTAACTTCTGTTAGGTGGCTGGGGAAGCATTGTTGTCATGTTGGGAGAATGGAAGGACCTGGAGGCAGGCATGGAACAAACAAAATGGGTTTATTGTAATGAAACAAAGCAAAAGAACTAGCAAGCAAACAAGATCGCGGGCGGGCCAACATAGAACCAACATTAATGACTGGACTGAGGAACACAGAACTGGGAAGCACTTTTAGACAAGACTAACGAGGAGACAACAATTAACAGGCATGTCTCATTAGGGCCACACTGGGGAAAAACAGAAGGGGCAGGAAAGCATGGCATGACAATTGTGTCCTTTTGCCCCTTTTTAAGCGTGTGCATTCATGCCAATAAACATTTTATTTAAAATGCGAAAATCGGAGCCTGGCATGACCAATGTGTTTAATGTTCAAAGTGACGGCTGTGCATATATCATCGTTTGCAACCATATGTGTTTGTCTTTTCCCCATACATCTATCTTCCATATCATTTATCCAATATGGAATCATGGTGGTCTGATCTTTAACCTTCAGAAAGTATGTCATGCTAATCTGGCTCCGGCCCCTCCATTCCTGATGTTTTGAATTGGTTCCTCAGCTGATCTGGGCATGTTACAGCCCTTATAGAGGTACAAAATCTAAACCATTGACAACGTCCATACTTAGACAAGACCTAATTGATTTAATAAGAACAATAATTAGTGCAACTGATTGCTTTAGCATCTAGGGAAAACTAAAACCCAAAACACTAAGGAACTACATTAGCATCCATTGACATTCGGGTCAACAGGTTACCTCTGGGGGTAGGTGGGACTAGTCATGAGATGAATGCACTTCCACTTCATTCCGAAGGGAGAGGAATCATTTGCATGAAAGCCTCTTCTGTGTGCCCAGCTGGCACGTTTTCAACTTTGCAAGTCTGCCAAGCTTTTGCTCAAGTTATCAGAAGCTACCAACTGAGCTGTCAGCCAGGGGTCTTTCCAGACTCAAACGGGATGAAAGAGGCAGCAGCCTGGATGACAACAGCACAAAAGCCTGAATTCAGTCTGTCCTGGAACTGACTGTCAGCAAGACACAAAGTGCGTAAGCAGCTATGCTAATTAACACTTGACGTCATCAAGGAGGGTCAAACAAAACAATGAAAAGATTTACCACTGATTTCTTGTATCAAGACTGTGTATTTGTTGTTATTAATTTACATATAAATTAGGTTTATTATACCTTTTCTGCAATGTGTGGTTGTTTTCCTGTTGACCATTAAAACACTTCCGACACTGAGCTCCAAAGGCACTTCCTACCCTCAGCACTACCTTTTGGTCTGTCGGATGTTGTTCCCAAGAACAAATGCTTTACAGGACAGGAGGCATGCTGTCCTCCCACCCCTAGCCCACCCGCCATGTCTAATGGCAAATGAGGCAAATGTGATAGTTCCCCCACTGTCCGCCATTGGTTGAGGGGAATGGAAGGAGACCAACCACAGGTCTAGAAGGATGGGCTAGCAAAGCCTCATTGCAGGACTTGGCTGCTCCTGCAGTGACGTACTCTTACAGATGGGGTGGGGTGTGAGTCTGTGGGTTAGGATGCTATGCCTATGTCCCAGTGGTTGCTGGTTTGAATCCTAGGATTGGTGCACTCTGACCCAAAATCTACTCTCACCAGTTTATGGAGATCAAGATGAGATATGTGAAAAGTACCCAATGTCCCTACACAGATGAATAAAGAATGACTCTTCTATAAACATGGGATTAGAACATTAATGTGATTGGGGTGGGGTAATTGATAGCCCTGATGTAGAAGACAAAGTGTTCTTCTCTAAACACAAACAAGTATCCTTCAGTTAGAGCAGAACTATTTCAAAGCCCAGTTGTGAAGCCTAGGCATCTTGGACCAGGGCTGATATGTAACAGTTGTCACTGAATGCTTTACAATGGCATAAATGTATGTGTAAAACTGCTGCAACACACATTTCTTTTTTAGTGGACCTAATGATTGCGATAAAGCTTTGAGACTGGGAATGGGTATGAAGAGGATTTATGAAAGAGGTGGGTGCTTTTTACATGGGGCTAAAACAGAGAGCGGGTGTACCGCCCCAGGCTTTGTCCGAAACATCAGCAGAAGCAAGTGGTGTTTAAATCATGCTGTGCTTGTAATTATAGTTTCCGTTAAGTATCCCCCCAAGCTAAGCGTTAACTGAATCCCCCACACCAGCCTGCTCCTAAGCGGGTATCAGCCTGTGATGGGGCTACCTGACGGAAACAGCCGGGCGAAATACCGCGTTAATTAGAGTTCACGTAAGTGCACTTCCGTTACACTGCGGCGAGCTCGGAATTATTGATTAACGGAGATGGTGTGTTGGACTTGTGATTACGCAAGAGTGTCACATATTGGGTGATCGGAGCCACCCTACTGATTATATTCATAAAAAAAACCTCGCTACCGTATTCTTGCGATTGTAGGTGAAGTGCACGGGAGCTGAGCCGCATTGCAAACTCAGTCAAAAAATAAAAAATAATAAAAAAACGTTTTAGAAAGCAAATTCACAACCCCCACTCCGCGGTTCCAACAACTAGAACCAATGCCAAATGTGTCTTGGAAAACATAAGTATGTGCATAAAACACGCAGTCAGCGAACAGATATTGTAGCTTTCGACCTTTTTATTTAACTATCCGTGCTTTACTCTGCAGTCCAGAGAACAATAGGTGCATAATGGAGAGTCAGTATCACACGCTAGTCACTGTAAGAATAGGCAGTAAATAGCAGCAACGAAGGCTCCAGGACAAGAGATTTACTGATGGAAAAGTGAATCCTGTGTACGCTGGAAAATGGACGTGCTCGGAAAAAGCAAGACGTTCTTTACAAATAAACTGGCAAAGCAAAACGCACACTCGTCACTCCCCATTGAAGTAATTAAAGGATTATACGTTTAGAATGGTGATATGATTTTGGAACCTTTAACCAAAATCCTCATATACAGCATTGCTTTAAAATCTTATATTCATTGAAAGCGAAAAACTGCGCTCACCAGTGCACCGTGGAGCGGCCACTTTGCTGGTGTTTCACCAGAGCAATTGCTCACAAAATGGCCTTGGAGTGCATGAAAAGCACAGATCGTTGATTAAATCTATAGTGAGGCATGTGTGCAAACGAGAAGGTCTGGTACATAAACCATCAGCGCCTCATCCAGCTCACCAACATGAAGTAATTTTACCTCTTAGATTCCAGCTCTGGTCAGCAACTTGAAATTTTTGAAATATGAGAAAAGTTTCACAGCAACCTTACCACTACCGTGAACGAGAAACGACGTGTTATAGGATTTATTTTGCCGCTCAACAAAAGGTCATTTTCTGTTTCTGAGGAAAATAAATAAATGTTTACCCATCCTCACATTTTAACATACTGTCATCCCGGACTCTCCCGTTATGAAAGAGGAGTATGGCAGGGTACAACCACACGGAACAAATGTGTGAGTCATAGGAGATTGAGCAATTTACATGAACATATTTTTGAAATATGAGGCAAATATCCGTGCCGTGCCCAGTTTAGTGTATCTCCGTCAAGCGTATCTGAAACTGTATTATGAATGAGACTTGCTGTCTTTAAAGGGACTCGTCTGCTCGTTAAGGAAGGTCACGTGACTGAGCAGTCGCTCTTCTACCCACGTGAAGACGCCAGGGACGGAGATCCTACATCTGAAGCCCAGAGGGATAGTGCATCTCTTTTTCTCCTAATCGACATGGCTATTGCTGGTTAGGTATTCACTTTACGGTTTCACAGAGGCGCTGTAATGGCAGGGCCAGGTGCATAAACATCTCTGCTGCGGGAGAGAAGCTAAGGTTACCTGTGCCGGCTCTTAGGTGAACGCCCAGCTTATCTGGAGTTTTCCCACTAATCGCAAGGCTGAGCGCTTCTTTTCTGGTTCATGTTAGAGGTAAGCAAAGTGTGCATGCACGCCTTCGGGTTACATCTCAGAGTAACTCAAACGATCGGCTGTTTTGCATAAGGTTTATATGGAGATTTGAAATAGGAGCTTCACATTTCATAGTTATTGGAATCCCGTTTTGGTTTAATCCGCGGTTAAATAAACCAGAAAAAGGCAGACATCCACTGGAAACAAACTAAATGTTCCCCTTCTGCAGCCTGTTGTTCTTTTGGTGGGTTCACATCCTAAAACCATCTCCTGTCAGTGGGCTGCCAAACTCACTTCGAGCTCACCGCCTTTTTACGGTATTACCCACCAGGGCTGTGCTGTGACTTTCCTCGACAGGCTAACAGAGGTCTGACTTCATGATACTTTCATACAATCCCTTTATTGGTGGGTATTTTACAAACCAGGTGGATGCTCCTGGTTTAATGGAAATACGATGTCCATTATACAGAGTGGTATATTATCACTCTACTGCCGGCGATTCCAGGCAAATAAGTAGGATTGTTATATAGGGCGAGCAATCATACACACGCAATATAAAGCGGATCACAGCGACCAGCAGACTCCTGTCAGATTCTCTACTTAACATCAGAGTGGTTCCGAATTCGGCAGCTTGCGCTGTTTTCATGATGTCATTTTTATTCATTTCAATTTAAACGTGTGGTGTGTAATTTAAAAACCATGCCGGTCCGTTTCTTTGTATTGTAGCCTTTGCGCATGTAAATACGCGACCGTCGAGTCTTTTTTTTTTTAAGGTAATTGTTGTGTGTAAGTGCACAGTTCTTATGTTAAAGGTCCTGAAAACAATACAGTGGGCGAATTAAGAGGAATCTCGAGTTGTTTCTTGGGGACAAAACGCGCTAATTGATTTCTCATTAAAATGCAGCTTCTATCTCATTATCCCCCCCATCCTTTTCTAATTATTATAACTGTCAGCCTATCTTGCACATCACGCAAGATGTCCATATAGTTAACGACGCAGCGACATCATTGCTCGTTATTTAAATGATACGGTGAAAACGCGTTTTAGTTCATCGGGCGTGTGGCTGTAATACAGTTCGTATTAAAGTTCCTAAGAGTGGGGTGTTAAGACCTCATTATGTGGAAATAACGGAAGGGACAGGTCCGTACACAAATTCCTTGGGCGACTTGTCATCATATTTAATCTGACTCCAAGCGTTTTTCAGTGTAAACGTTAAAATTGGTGCCCGTCGCCTCTCTGGATCGGGATTTAGAGACAGGTAGTCGGATTTAATTGGTATCAGCGGGTCTGTAGATGATCGTTTCGTTGTCCGGAAAGAGGCGAGAAGCAGATCCACGTCACCCCCCGGTGCCAATTGATGCCTATTTCGATGAGCCGTCGGGAAAACACCAAGCCCTTCGTGTATAGGACGATAGAACTACTTAAAAATAGGAAAGGAGCATCCACATACGATTCTATAGAATACTCTGTCAGTTCCTGAAATTACAGCTGTCTCTACCATAATAATGTACAAGAAATGTAAAAATTGATCATTGACATTACCTGCCTGTTTCAAGGGGGTATGTGCTGCCATAAGCTGGAACTTGTGTAAGCCAGTGTGTTACTGGTCCTCTTTTCTGTCAGGTAGCAGGAAGTAGTCTTTGATCTGAGAGAGCTGAACTGTTTTTGTTCTTTCTATTTTTATTTGGGGGGGACCCCTTTTTTTTTAAATCTCCACAACATGGTGAAATGTGTCAATGGAAAGAGCTTCCATCACTTTAATTGATGTGGTGACTTAAAATCTGTCTTTCCTGGATGTACAGATAGTAGTGTGTTCTTCCAGCTGAGTAGTGTTGTGTGCACGCTCAGCTTGGCTGTAAATTTGGGGACCTCCTATACTTTTCATTTGTATATATGAAAGGAATGTTCTTCATGCTTGTCCTGCTGGTACCTTCTTGTTTTTGTTGGCTTCTTCCTATGAAAGAACATGACTGGATTTGGGGTGCTGTGTGGTTCTATGAGCTGCAATGCTTTGCATAATCCCTCACTACAGGCCCAGATTGGCTTTTGGACTTCTGGGGTCCACTAATGCAGCTGGCAAAGGGTCTGAGCACCGCCATCCCCCTTACCCATCCATTTGATTATCAGTCATACAACTAAAACACCATCCTTTCTGAGAAATCTTGGAGAAAATTAGGGTCCTGATTGTTTAGGCTTTAATTTTAAAGAAACCAGCGCTATTGTTTCTTTTAAACCATCCTCACCAAGCCATACAAATCTACCTGGTACTGTTGCCAGACTGCCATGCATAATCTGAGTGATGTAATCGAGACATTCCGAATTCTTCCAAATCTGTGTCTGTGGAATGGGGTGAAACAGCATCACAAAATGGAGAACAACTCTGGAAAAACTGGAAATGGAGAACAGATCCAAGCGACATGAACTCTGGAGGAGTGAACAGAGTTGGATTTTTGGTGTGTTTGGGATATATGTGGGAGGGAGAGTCAAGCACAAATAAATATAAACAAAAGCCGTTTTGCTCTGTAGCTAAAAATGATTACAATTAGAAAGCCTCTAGAGCTGGACCGTTGATCTTTGTCTCTTTTACCCTTTCACAAAGCGAACACTTGTTTTCTATTTTCTGTTCCTAACAGCTATTTGCAGACGATTAGAGGGGCTTGCCCAATGTCTTCACCTTTTCCCAAAACATCCACTGTATTCCCAGGTTTCACGCAATACAAAGTGAATGAGACTATTCTCAAAACAGTCCACTCCTACACACCTCCATGGTTAGAGATGGCATCGAAATGACATATTGTTCTACTAGATCTGCTTTGTTTAACACCACATGAAGCAGCAGGCACAATTCATGCTTTCATATTCAGTATGGTTTGGAACACGTGAAGGTAGCTCAATGGGTTAGGACCCATTCCTGTGTCCAGAAGGGTTTGGGTTTAAATCCTATGACTAGCAGAGTTATTTCACCGTTGGGTCTTTGAACAATGCCTTTATTCCCAACTGCTTCAGGGGTGCTGGATGCTGGCTGATCCTGTGCTCTGACCTTAACATTTGCATTCACCCATATATACATGTGTGTCTGGGTCTCGCATGAATGGCCAGATGGGGTATGTAACAACCTTAGAATTACTGTGTGTACCTGTTCTTGTGCAAATACCAAGTTAAAGTCTCAAGTATGAAAAGCTTCAGTGTAATTCTTCTGGATCCATCCCTCTTATGTGTGTCACACAAAAGGTACTGCATCTGACCCCCCACATTTCACCTTGTGGAGCCATCTCCTGTACTCATTATCCACATATCCGTTTCTGGGTGAACCTGTCCAGTGGTCTGGCCATTTGGTGCTTGCTAATGATCACCCCCCTGAGCCTTGTTCCTGAGCTGGGTCCTGATAACCCTATTGGGGGCAGGGTACACTTGCTGTTTCTGGTACCTTTTATTGGGGCTCTGAATGCAATAAGAGTCAAAGCCATTTCAAGTGGTTGTTGCTCTCTGTTGTTGGTGCAAATTTTCTCCATTTGTGTTTGTGATTTTCATGGACTAGATACAGAGGCACGGCTGTGGCTGGAAGGGTATAGCATATAGGGGCCTAAGAGTGCTGTGCCTTTGACCTCACCTGACCAGGACCTGCAGTGTGCACTGGAGTAATTCAGTGCTGAATGTGAAGTGGCAGGGATGAGAAGCACCTCCAAACACAAGGCCATGGTACTCTTGGAAGCAAGTGGTTCGCACCTTTGACAGACTCTGCTGCCTGAACTGAGTAAAGGAGTTTAAGTACCTCTGGATCTTGTTCACAGTAAGAGGGAACATGAGCGTAACAGATGGATGAGTTTGATGACTGAGGTTTTTTTGGGCCTGAGGAGGTCCATAGTGGTGATGTGGGAGTTAAGTAGCAAGACTGAACTTTTAGGTTTAGCGATTTACCCCGCGCCACCCCCCCCCCTCCCCCCCCCCCCCCCCCCGGACTGCGTGCCTCCACCCCCCCCGCCGCCCCTCACCTCCGAACTCACCTC
>JAACJT020003187.1:0-10377 GCA_009936485.2 Gymnarchus niloticus | reverse complement strand
AACCTGCTCTTCAATCTTGATCCCCAGACTGCATCCTTTATTACCCTGTTGTCCTCCTGACTGTTCTACAACATTGTGTATTTGTATTAATGAATTTGTTTGGCCTGGTGTCTGCCAGAAGAGGATGGGCTTCCCTCTTGAGTCTGGTTCCTCCCAAGGTTTCTTTGTTGCCACTGTTGCCTTTAGCTTTCTCTCGGGGGACCCTGGGCCTGGTACTATATAAAGTGTTTTGTGACGGTACTTGTTAAAGGTGCTTGGGAGGAACGTGACGCTCATCTGGCTGGCACCAGGCAGGACAATTTCATTAATACAAATATGAAACAATGTTGTAGAACAGTCAGGAGAACAGGGTATTGGAGGATGCAGTCCAGTGATCAGGACTGAAGAGCAGGTTCTGTAGCTCAGAAGACGGCAAGCTGGTCAGTGTGGACTGGAGTTGGGGCACGGTAGGCCAGCACGCGATATGGGGATCTCTTGACTGCAAACCTCCCTTTTTTTTTTTTTTTTTTTTAAAAAAAAAAAAAAACCCCATGCTCCCCTCTTTTTTGGGGGGGGGGAGATGGTACATGAACAGAGAAGCAATTTAACACTGCAGAATTGCAATAAAACGGCAAGAACCTCGGGCTAAATATATATGGTAGGATAACTGAGGGAGAGGCCAGTGGGAACCCAGGCATGAGGAATCCCTGAATGCCAGCACTCCAGCACACAGCAATGTGTGAAGCAGGAGTGACAGCACTGATGGAACCGTTCATCCAAAGTCAATAGTACTAATCCCCACCCAGCTCTACAGCTCAGCCTATAGCCTAGTTCGGGAGTGAGTAGAGCTCTACCTAAAGTGTCTGTAAGCTAGACTAGCTGGGCACCCGAACATGAATCCAGACTCCAAGACTGCCTGGATTCAACTGTCTGTTCTGTCTTCAAGGTCTCCTTCCAGAGCCTGGATGAGTACACGAAATCAGTAATGGACTGTGTCAGGTTCTGCACGGACTTCATTGTGACTTCCTGGACCGTCTGCTTCTACCCCGAACAGAAACCGTGGATCAACACCGCTGTTCCCCAGGAGCTGAAGGAGCAGACTGTGATTTTTCACCTCCATTGCTCGGTCCAGTAATGCCAGATATGAACTATGGAGGGCCACCAGAGCAACAAAGAGGCAGTATGCACAGAGACTGGAGAATGACTTCAGTCGTGGTGATCCGTGGCATTGGGTGGAAGAGACTTCATGTAATCACGGATTACAGAAGCTCACCAGCTGCACTGACACCCCTGGCTCGCTCCCAGTTGAACTGAACAGCTTCTATGCCCGATTTGAACGTCACGGCTCAAAAGTGGAGAGAGTGCCGGCGCCACCAGCCCACGGAGCCACTCTGCAGGTGTTGGAGACCGACGTGAGTAAAACCTTTTTAAATGGGTTAGACCTCACAAAGCCACTGGCCCTGACGGCATCCCATCACGTGTCTTGAAGGCATACGCCATGCAGCTGTTGAGTGTACACCGATATCTTTGTCTGTCTTTGTGCACTGTGCTTTAAGACCACCACCAAAGGAAAGTACAGTCCCTTGTCTGAATGATGACCGTCCCATTGCACTGACCTCCGTAGTCATGAAGTGCCTGAAAAACTGGTCATGATCCTGGACTGCAACCTGCAAGACTGTGCTGTCCCCCAGACAGATTTGTCCTGCCTGGTGCTTGCCTGAGGAGGATGGGCTTCCCCTTTGAGTCTGGTTCCTCCCAAGGTTTCTTCCTTCTGAGGGAGTTTTTCCTTGCCACTGTTGCCTTTGGCTTACTCTCTGGGGACTGTGGGCTCGGGACTATGGAAAGCGCTATATAAATAAAATTGAATTGATCTCTATCAAGCTGAGCAATTCCCTGGACTGACTCCAGTTTGCTTTCTGGAAAAACAGATCTGTGGATGATGCTATCTCCCTGGCTGTGCACACTGCCCTGGGGCACCTGGATAAGAACAACACCTATGTCAGGATGCTGTTTGTGGACTATAGCTCAGCTTTCAACACCACTGTGCTATCCAAATTGGTATCGAAGCCAAGAGACCTCAGTCTGAGCAGCTCCATCTGTGACTGGGTGTTTAATATGTAAACAGACCTCAAAGAGTGAAAATGGGCAACAGGAAATCATCCACTCTGAACATCAGTACTGGTGTCCTACAAGCCTGCTGCCTCAGCCCTCTGTTGTACAGCCTATTCACATATGACTGTGTGGCACAGCACAAGGCCAACCCCACAGTGATTGGCCTTATCAGCAGCAATGACGAGGCTGCCTACAGGAGGGAGGTAAAATACCCTCTCCCTGAATGTCAAGACCAAAGAAATCATTGTGGACTTCAGGAAGACCAGAGGACCCCACTGTCCTCTAACCAACAGCTCTCCTGTCGAGACTGTCAGAAGTTTCATGTTCCTGGGTATGCAGATCACCGACTCCCTCTCCTGGTCTCTCAACACCAGCTGCATCCTCAAGAAAGCTCAACAGAGATTCTTCTTCGTGAGGAGGGTGAAGAGCTTTAGAGTGGGAACGAAGACGTTAGTAAACTTGTACTGCTGCACTATTGAGAGCATCGTGACAGGATGCATTACTTTGGGAGAACCTAACCATCCAAGACCTCAAGCTGCTACAAAGGATTAGCCAAATGGCCTCCACGATCATAGACTCAAGTGTGGAAGGTCTGTGCCAATCTACCTTTCCCGCTGCTAGAAAAGGACCAAGGTGGTGATCAGTGCCGCCAGCTACCCAGCTCATTGCCTCCTCACTCCGCTACCCTCTGGGAAACGTCACCGGCACATTTCCACCTGCACCAGCCGCTTCAAGGACAGTTTCTTTCCACAGACCATCAGGCTACTGAACAGTCTGACCTATGCCCTCTGCCTCTCAATTTCACAGGACTTTGCTTAGCAATCAGTCATTGCATTACTTGCACAATTGTCTAACTACTGGTTGAACGCGTATTGCCTGTTTTTTAATTTTGCACTGTCCTGTCTTATGCAAAACCTTATATTTGTGTTAACCACCCTGTGCTCTAGGTGGTTTGCTTCTGCATTTGTGCCCTCCCCCATGTTGGGGGAGTTTGTGTCCATGTTCACCTACACAGCAGGGGGGGGTGGTTTTTTTCCTTTTCATCCCCTCATGCTGTGTAGGTGAACATGGACACAACCACCTACCCAGTGTGGTGGTGGTGGTGGTGGTGGTGAATGTGGACACAGAAACCCATGTTGAGGGTTTGTCTCCATGTTAACCTAACCCCCCCCCCATGCTGTGTAGGTGACTAGTGGTACCAGAACAGCTTTCCTCTGTCTGAGGAATATAGCCAAGTTTTGAAAATGTTGTCCTTCAATGATCCTGAAGCTAACTCGTAGCTTTATCAGTTGTATCTTGGATTATTGTAATGCCGCTTACTGGATGTATCTTTCTGACTGACGTTTGGGTAAAGATGACAATATGGGACTAATACACATTCGTTTTCTGTTATGGCTCATGCTGACTAAAATACTAATCCTAAGGCCTTGGGTAGCTACTCACTTGTTGACTAGGCTGTAGTCTGAGGTGTAGAGCTGGGTGGGGAGATTTTGGATGAACTGTTCTGTCTGTTTTGTTGGTTTGTAACACTGTCAAATTGGGGGGGGGAGCTTTAGCACCTGGTATGTAGTTGCCACATTTAGATGTGATGTTGGAAGACCTCAAAACAAATTTCTACAACTATATAATTTGACTATAAGTTTCATAGTAACCTTTTGTAGAAAGCTAGCTTGTTTTGTTGAGGTGGCCAATTCTGTGTGTATAAAGGTTGAATGAACTTGATATTTGGTCGCAACACATGATTTTCATATGGTGAGACGATTAGAGTGTTTCCCATGAAAGATGCCCGAGATTGGCAGTGTTTGTGCTTTCATACGTGTATAAATCAAATTAAACATATTCCAAGTACTTATTCAAAGAATATTAATGCAATTTGAGTGGTTTCTTTCAGAAATGGCAGTTTTGTACAAAATATCATGAAAAATTTATAGCATCTAATTTCATGCTGCCAATTACTAAAGCACACTTGTTTATAACTTTCAATCTATTGGCCAGATGACACTGTCAAGCAAAGAAAAAGCTGCATAGCCTTAGGCAGCGTGTTACCTTTCTCTGACCCTGCAGTAAGAGCAGAGTACCTTGCTAGGAGAATAGTTATTTATGGTTTTCATTAACATTTTTTAAAGTAACATGAAGTACATATTGCTTGTGTGGTTATTTTATTACCTGATGGAAATGTATTTTAACATTTTTCATTAATCTACAAAGTATAGTCCATTTTATTAATGGCATGATGTTACGTTACTGTTTCAGCTACCAGTGAAGGAAACAGCAGGGAAGGATTCCATATATAAAGTCTAGTGAGCTACCAGAAAGAGAAATAAACACATGGGTTGCATCCACTGCTCGTGGGGGAGAGAAGGCAAATGCTGTGTTAGACCTCACACTGCCATCTATAGAGAGTATTCAACCAAATTTGGTTGCTGTAGATTTGGCACAAGAGCAGCCAGAAAATTCAGGTCAAGCGGTGGTAGATCTCTGAATGAGGATTTTAATCCACCAGTGTCCTGTACACCAGAGAGATAAGAGAAGGAATCCATTTTCAGCAGAGGAACGTTGCAAGAGATATTTGTAGTTCAGTGATCTTAAGAGCTGGTCTAAATCTTTTTAGGATGGAATGCAAGTTCCTTTAACAGCTTAGGGAAATGAATTAAGAAATCTTGGTCTCACCACATGAAATTTTTAAAGGCCATGTCCAGTTCATCTGGATAAAGCAGTAAAATCAATTTTGGAATTTAATATGGATTTATGCACACCACATTCTTTATCTATTGCCATTCAAACTTTTGTATTTCAAAATTGTCTGCAAATCCTTATCATTGACCTGCATGTTTGCGAAGCAGATGTTTGTGTCAGTAACGTGCTCTGGGCCAAATCCCGCTAGACACGCCAATGAAATTTACAGGTTATCATCACTGCATTGTTATCTGTCAGAATGGTGCCCGATAAATTATGTGGGGCTTTATCGATTATGTGGCGGACTTTTTTGGGCAAGCCTGGACTTTTTAAGAGAGAGGGAATTCATCTTACGTGGCCAGGTGCGACTGTAATGGTCTCGATGGAAAATCTGTACTAACCAGAGCGCAAGTCGGGGCCTCAGACTCGGCTTAACCGACCGTCTGCTAGCTGCTTAGAGTTGTCACCTGAGGTTCATTATATTGAGACTGTTTTCTGCACTTTATATTGTCTTCAATATAAAGATGCATGTTTGGTGTGTCATTGGAGTGCTGGCGTACAAGGATTCCTCATGCCCGTGTCCCCATTGGCCTCTCCCTCAGTTATGCTGCCATCTCTATAGTTCTATCGGGGCTGTTGCTATTTTATTTGCAATTATTCTGCCACCTTAAATTGCTGCTCTGCTCATATACATTCTCTTTCCTCTGCACCCCCCTCTTTAGGGTGCTCCTTTCAGAGGTTTGGATTCAAGAGATCCCCTTATCATCTGCTGGCCTACCACGCCTTCTCCACTTCAGCTGTCCACACTGCCTGGCTTGCTGCCTTGTGAACCACCGATCCTGCTCTGATCACTGGACTGCATCTTCCAATAGCCTGTTGTCCTCCTGACTGTTATAACATTGTTCTTATTTGTATTAATTAATTTGTCCAGCCAAAGGAGGATGGGCTTCCCCCTCGTGTCTGGTTCCTCCCAAGGACACCGTTGCCTTTGGTGTACTCCCTGGGGACCCTGGGCCCGGGACTCTGTAAAGCGCTTTGTGACAGTGCTTCTTGCTCATCATCATTATTCTCTTTCAGCTGCTCGTGGCAGGGGTCGCCACAGCGGACCGACAGTCTCCTCCTGTCCTCCACATCCCGCTCTGTCACACCAACCACTTGCATGTCCTCTCTCACCACATCCATAAACCTCCTCTTTGGCCTTCATCTTGTCTGGCAGCTCCATCCTCAGCATCCTTCTCCCAGTATACCCAGCTATCTGGTAAGTAAGTGCTACCCAGTGCCTGTCTTAACTCTTCCCTGAACTCCACCTTACTGTACAGTCTTCCTTTTTCAACTTCCACCATTTGATCCTTGACTTTGCCCTCACTCATCTCTAAAGTCAACCTACAGACCACCATCCTATGCTGCCTAACTACGCTTTCCCCTGTCACCACTTTACAGTCTCCTTCAGGCTGACCCTCCTGCATAGGATATTGTCCACTCTTGTACATCACTGTGTTCCTCCCTCTTAAAATGTGTATCTGCCCCATTGATGCTTTTTGCAAAATTCACTTCCATCTGACCTTCTGCATTCCTATCCTTAACACCATACCTACCCATCACCTCCACTCCAATCTCTCTTCCTTGGCTACACACTCCACCACCTCATCCATCTCACACCCAACTTGCAGGGCATATGCACTAACAGCATTCATCATCACACCTTCACTCTATCCAACACTCTTGGCATATTGTTCCTTCAGGCTAACCCCTACCACATTTCAACAATTTGAACCCGATACACCTGGCCTTACTCCCCTTCCATCTGGCTTCTTGCACACAGTACATTGACTGACCTTCCTTCTCTCCGTTTACCAAAGTTCCTCCTGCTTCTAGGCACACCTTTCCCATCTCCTTCAGCCAAGAGTAGGCCAAATTTCCACCGGCACCCTGTGGCAGTCATCATTAACCAGGACCTTGGCTAATCCAGTATGGAAATCTGTGTCGTCATCATCCACCAGATGCTGTTCCTGACTAACCCTCCCCATTTATCCAGGCTTGGGACTGCAGCAAGGAATATACTGGCTGGGTTAACAAAATGTTCATCATTAAAGATTTGTGACTCTGGGTAGCCTATTGTTACGTGTTTTTGGTCCAGACCCACCTCCACCACATTGAACTGATGCCCCTCTTCATTCCATCACTTCCAGATTCCCCTTCTCTAAAGAATTCTTCAGTTCGTTCACTATTGTAAACAAAACCAGCAAAAGTACAGATCAAGAATATTGTTTAGCCCTTTGGATACTATTGCCTTGTGCATGAGTTTGATCCAGTGACTGTCTTAGATTTTTACACTGGTGATATTTCAGGAGTGGCCCAGGCAAACATGATTCACCATTCTCACACCCTGGACTGGGGAACAGAATGGTTATGCCTGAACAAAACACCCTAGAATTGAGGACAATTGATACTGTCCATTTTCACACCCAAAAGAATTGTAGACTGGCCTGGGTCACTCCCATCTCACTACATGGACAAGGGAAACATGTACTCCCCTACCCAATATGAAGCTCAGGCTTCTAGCCAGAGCCTCATCCACTACATTGAGCACTGCTCAGAGACTTGCCTCAGGCAGCCAATTTGCCATGAAAGTTTGAGGGGATTCAAGTTCTAGAGTGAGTCCCACAGTGCTGCTGGAATTTGCCTAAGACCTGACCCAGCTGTGAAACCTTTGGTAATTTACTCAGGCCTTGAGCAGCTGCCCAAGTGGCACTAATCCCCAGCCTACAACACTAGTGTTCCTAATGCCAAATCCACTTGTACCCTCTGCAGTATGGAGTTAGACCTGCATTCTTGTTAGTGGTTCAAATGTGCCCACATTGGCAAACAGGCTAGAGTCACTAAGTTCATCACTCATTTTGCTTCCATGTTGATCTAGTGTGGTTAGAGGTGAATTGCAAGTACAAAACAGCCACATCACCTGAGTATAGGCCTGTTCTGTCCATACTTGATATATCAATTGCCATAAGATAGGTTGACTACTGTGCCCCTCTGGCTGATGTCAGTCAGAACAGAGCACCTGAGGTCAAGGTACTTTAAAAAAAGTCAGTCAAGGCCAGCCAAGCATTTGACAGTAGGACATCCAACACTCCACAGCAGACACAGCTGTGAGTCTACACTTGAAAACTGCAAATTACACCATCATATACCAGTAACAAGGGTAGCATGTTATAGGTTTGCCCCATCCCCCAGGTAACAGACATCAAGTCCTGTCATATCCTGAGGGATTATGATCTGTACAAAGGCTAAAGGAAAGATCCAGTGTTCCCTCATTCTACTACACTGCACTGGGTAGAGACAGCTTGGGGGATTTTTCCATCACACAGGTGGGTACATAACAGGTCAACAGCTTAGGTACAATTGTACAGCACTCAGCTTATCAGTATCATGCAGTATTTACAGACCCAGTGTTATCTGTCAACATTCAACACATTACAGAAGGTATAGTACACCTCAATAGGCTGAGGGCAGAATACAGCATGTATACATGCAGCCTATGGAATCAGCTAGTGGAAAGCTTGACAGTCATGTAAATTTGGCATACAGACAGCCCAGGTCCTGAGCACAATCACTGCCCTCTGCTACCAGTCAGGACACAAGTACTGTCAATTAGTCACCATGGAAAGGCACATTGAACCTTGCCCCTTGACATACTTACCATCCTCTATAGTGGCTACCAGGCATAAACACCACAAACAGCAGCACTAGTGCACTCCAGGTACCTGCAGGGAGGCAACAGCAGGTATTTTCAATTTTATTGTGCTTCATGTTAAAAGCACTCAGTCATAAAGCACTTCACACAGTCCTCAGAGTGTAAGCCAAAGGCAACAGTGGCAAGGAAAAACTCCCTCAGGAGAAAAACCAGACTCAAAGGGAACCCCATCCTCCTCAGACAGGACAAGTTAAATACAAATTAGAACAGATACAAAAACAAATCTTGTATCCATCTGAGGGACAGCATGGTCTTGCAGGTTGCAGTCCACAAATCAGAGCAGGCTTGGTGGCTCAGAAGGCAGCAAGCTGCTCAGACAGGACAGCTGAAGTGGAGGGAGGGCACTTGAATCCAAGAGATCTTCATATCTGCTGGCCTGAGACTCCAAGGGAAGCACCCCAGAAGAGGGGAACAGTGGAAATGTATGAGTAGAGCAGTGATAAGGTGGCAGAATGGGTTATAAAGTTACAGAACAAGGACCCCAGCATAACTGAGGCAGAGACCAACAGGAACACAGGCACAAGGAATCCTTGAACCAGCACTCAACAGTACATGCAAAGCAGGAGTGATGCACTGACAACAGTTCATCTAAAGTCAATGGCACTGATCCCCACCCAGCTCTACATGTCAGCCTATATCCTATAGTTGGGGAGTGAGTAGCTACCTGAGGTAGCTAAGCTAGACTGAAGAGGTGTGCTTTCAGCCTGGACTTGGATGGAGAGTGAGCCAGATTCCCACACTACTACTGGAAGACCATTCCACAGCTGTGGAGCTCTGAAGGAGAAACATACCATAATATCAACTGTTCAAGTCAACATAACCCCTCCAGGTCAGCTGTCTCCTGAGCCACCAAACTTGCTCACCGTACTGTAGCCCCAATACAACATTGCATGTTTGGGTTCATGAATTTGCCCAGCCCCCAATCAGCCAGAGGACAAGCCACCCCCACCTTCACTCTGGTTTCTTTTCAGGCACTTCCCCTTGCCACGCCATTGCCTTACTCTGGGGACCATGGGCCACACAAAGCAGCTTTAATGAGTAGCATTATGGAGTACCATACAACATTGAACACCACAACACATTCTACCTAATGGATCAGCCACCCACTGGCTCAGTCTCAAGCCCCACATATATACTCACTTCTCCCCATTCCACACACCCTTATAGCCAACATTTGCCCTGGCCCCCACCCATACCTACATGGGTATGGTGGCAGGCTGCATTTCCCAATTACACATTCATGGGCCTAAGTTATACTTAACCCCCACTCAAGCCATACAAGGGCTGGTAAAAACCAGCCAAATGGTAGTCAGTCAACTTCATACACATAGCTGATGAGACAAGTACAAACACCCAGTCATGAATACCAGGACTGACAGGCCAAAACTACCATGCCTACAATACACCTCCCTCCCTAACTCCCTACACAGGCCAAGACCTTAACAGTACCTAAAGGCCTAAATACAAGACCAGCTAGAACAAAACCACAAATCAAGTACTACAAGCACAGCTGGGGGATGCTTGGATGCCACTGCTTTTCAAGCATGGAAACCACAAGATGAACAGTAGACAGATGTGGACTGCATCATGGAGGCAGGTTACACAAATGGTAGACAGGAGGCACACCTGGAACAACACCCTCACCAGAAGTACAGTACCATACAGCTATAGAGCAACACCCACCATAATAAAACCACAACTCACATTGTCTGCAAAGGTGAAGCCATCAGCTGTGTGGGGGGGGGTGGGACCAAGTAGTTTGTGAAACAGACAAACTCGACATCCCATACTACATCTCTACTTGGCCATAATGTAGATTTTAAAATCACTACTACATCACCAAGCCAGCAACAAGAGGA